>JAJIBD010001796.1:0-307249 GCA_021461705.1 Cryptotis parvus | reverse complement strand
CCCATGAAAACCTGAGGCAATAGAATGGTATATTAATATTGCTGAAAAAAACAATATAAAACAAAATTAAACTTCAAACTCAGATAAATGAACCCTGACAGAACTGGTTATTAGCAATATTCAGTATAAAAAAAGCTAAAAATAATGTCCTCTAGAATGAAATGAAAATACAGCAGAGAGTAACCCTTAATGAACATAAAAATTATCAGTAAAGGGAAAATATAAATAATGATAGTGTATAAAATATAAATGTATGCTTTATTTATAAAATTGCTTTTCCTATTCAATAAAAGTTGTATACAGCCATAATTAAAATTCTAGTGTATATGTAAATACATTTGTAAACTTATATAATTTATCTAGCACTGATAGTACTAAAGATGATTGAGAGAGTGGACTATAAGACCACAGTTAATATATTATTGATTTTAATTTGTATTAATCTTCCCAGATTTTTAGTGATGAAATTGATTGTGATTTACAAAGAAAATAATAAAAAAAAAATAAAGAAGGGTTTAAAATGGTACATTATGGGGATGGAAAGATAGTACAGCCATAAGGCACCTTTGCTGCACAAAGTCAGCATGGGGTCTATCTCAAGCACCTCATGAACTTTCCAGCCATAATCCTCAGTGAAGAACAACAAGAGTAATCCCTGGCAGCATTGTGTGTATCCCCACTACACACACACACACACACACACACACACACACACACACAAAATATACAGGAGAAAAATCTAACACAAAAAGGGCTGTCCAAGTAGTAAATCAGCTATAAAAAATATGGGAATTTAGGGAAACAAAACAGTATAATGGAAAATACTTATCATATCTAATTGGTATCACTTGTATGACATGTCTTCCCTGTTGTTCATCGATTTGCTCGAGCGGGTGCCAGTAATATCTCCATTCGCTGGAAATGAGGTCCGTTATTGTTACTGTTTTTGGCATATTGAATACACCACGGGTAGCTTACCAGGCTCTTCCGTGGCTCTGGGTGCATCCCGGGGTCCTAGTCTTTTATGTTAGACCCCTCAACCATCGAAGGCCCACGGGTGTATACAAGATTGTCTCCTGTCTGTCACCTGCTGATGCAGCCGGACACCACAGCCACACCTGCAACATCTTGAGGGGCAGATCTAATTGGTAGTTTCATTAAATGTAAACAGACTAAATATTTCAATTAAAAGGCATGCAATAGGGACAGCTACAATAAAAACATTAAAAATAACCAGCGTTAAAATGGTGGCAAGAATCTGGAATATTGGGGTGGGGGAGATAATGCAATGTTGGCTTACATGATTGCCAATCCAGGTTCAATTTCCATTACGAAGATGACCCCCAGAGTTCTGTTAGAAGTAACCCCCTGAGTGAAGAGATAGGGAGTAACCCTGAGCATTTCCAAGTATGGCATAACAGAGAGAAAAAGATTTCAGAAGCTTTATATACATTGAGAAAACATGTAATAGATACAGCTGCTTTGTAACAGTTCTGTTACTTCCTCAAATTTAAACAATAACCAAAATTTAAGCAATTAAACCAGGTATTAAGAGACATCAACTTATATAAAGTTGTATGTATGTGACCTCCAAAATCTAAATGTGCAATTAAAATCGAGCAACAGGAAATCTAAGAATGTAATTAAAACTGAGCAAAAAGATATGAACAGGCACCTTACCAAAGAAGATGAAATGGCAACTAAGCACACAAAAAGATACTCAACATAATTTTGAATTAGTAAATTGCAAACAAGTGTAATAATGATATTCCACCTGACACCTATTAGAGTAACTAAAATACAGAAAAAGTAAAACATCAAATGTTGGTAAGTGATACTTAACACTTACCTATATAGCCAGCAGTACAAGAATGAAATGGCTAATTCTGGAAGAGCATTTGGAAGTTTTCTATAAAGTCAAATTAAATTTTCAATATATAGCAATCATACTCCCAAGGTATTAAAGATCTTTGTCTACATTTAAAAATACACATGAACTCATATACCAGTTTTATTCATGTAGTCCCAAATTAGAGGTCACTAAGAGGTCCTTTTAATGGAAAAATGAATAAAATGTATTATGCTGTCACTGTATCACTGTCTTCCCGTTGTTCATCGACTTGCTTGAGCGGGCCCCCAGTAACATCTCCATATGTCCTGTCTCATGCTAGTAGAGCCCAAGGGCATCTGCTTGCTCCAGGAACATAGAGAGCCACAATCCATTCCAGAATGAGGTCTATAATTGTTACTGGTATTTGGCATATCAAATACACGGGTAGCTTGCCAGGCTCTGCCATGCAGGTAGCATACTTTGCAGTCATCTTTAAATCCAGCATTTAATGATGAACCCGGGCCGTGGCAGCCAGCCACCGAGCCGACTGTGTGATAGGCTGGTCTGCTGGGTGGAGTTCTGACGAGAGAAGTCCGATGTGGAAAATGGAGGCCCCTTATGGAGTGGGTGGTCATCTGGCTTGTTGCAAGGCTCTGCTGGGCTGGCGGGCCAGGGCTAGAACCCGCCATCACTCCTGGGCTCTTGTGAGCGGCTGGGCACAGGGAGTGTGGTGGCAGCTCTGCCCCCATGTCTGTCTCTGGATGAGCATACCTGGGCCGGATTAAAAAGACTGTAGCAGGGTGCATTTCGAAGAGCCGGACTGTGATAGGCTGGTCTGCTGGATGGAGTTCTGACGAGAGAAGTCCTGATGTGGAAAATGGAGGCCCTCATGGAGTGGGGGTCAGCCTGGCTTGTTGCAAGGCTCTGCTGGGCTGGCGGGCCAGGGCTAGAGCCCGCCTCACTCCTGGGCTCCTTGGAGCGGCTGGGCACAGGGGAGAGAGCAAGTAGCAGCTTAGCTGCGAGAATTAACGTGAATTGCAGGACACATTGATCATCGACACTTTCGGCTTGCGCCCCGGGTCCCCGGGCTATGCCTGTCTGGAGCTTCGCAAAAATGTATTATGCACATCTATAAAATTAAGCATTAACATTGTTAAAAGTAAACCACCGCAAGCCATGAAAAGACAGGAGGAATTTTAAATGTGTATTTCTAAATAAGACCATTTGAAAATGATGAGACTCGCAAGATTCCAAGTACAAGACATTTGGGAAGAGGAAAAACTATGAAGACAGTAAAAGACCAAAAGTTACAAGAAAGGAGCTAAAACACAGAAGAAATTTTAGAATAGCAAAATTCTATATAATATTGTAAAAATGCAACTTGATATTAGACCTTCAGCAAGCCCATGAAATATACAATCCAGACTCCACTCTTTGTAAACTAAATATTATGATTAAATGTTATGTATCAAATTTTGTCCATCACTTGTAACTAATTAACCAAGATCTTTGGTCATATGTCAGGCAAAAATAATTTTGAGAATATTCAGATAATTTTGGGTGCATTCAGGGTAGTCTAGCTATAAGTGTGGGAGTTTCCAGTAAATATTTTTGTTTCCTCAGAGAGCACAGAGCTCAGCAAAAGTCCAACCTTGTCAATTATATTAAAATCAATAAATGTGTAGCTGTGGCAGCAAAATATAGTTATTTTATAGAGTGTCATTATTTATTTTGTGTATTAGGTCATAAGTACATATATAGCACGTGATCCGTACTCTCGCGTATATTTCAGTAAATCAAAATTAACGTAGTTATCTTTTGAAAGTCCATACCAAAGATTACACACAAGGTTTTTTAGCAGCATTATGTATAATAGGTAGAAAGTAAAAAGGGGATAGCAAAGCTGCTACTGCATATGCTTTATATGCACAAGATCTGGGTTTGATACCCAACCTGCATGTTCACTTGAGCACCACAAAGGAAGAAATTACCACCCTCTCACAGTGTGGAGCAGAAATAGCTTCAGAGCAGCATCCGATGTAGCACAAAAACCAAGCAAAATATGCAAGAAGAATAAAATAGATAAATTTCCATCTGCTAATGAATGGATAAACACAACACAGCTCAGCAATACAAAAGGAGTATTATTTAGCTGTAAGAAGTGATGCAATGATACATACTAGAATATGGATGCTCCAACAAGCATTATGATAAGTACAAGTAGCCAGGCACAAAATAGCACATAGTGAACCATGCCACTTACATGAAACTTCAGAATAAGAAAGTCATTAGGGACAGAAGTAGGTTAGTGGTTGTCAGGACTGTGGGCAGCGGGATATGAGTGTGATTACTCATGGGGTAGGGGTTTCTTTGCAGATGACAGAAAATCCCTAAGACAGATGATGACTGCACCCTCTACAATCATGGAAATGTATTCTTCATACATATTACTTTTTAGTAGGTGTTATATATATAATATATATAATAGTATATATTCTGTGTAAAAATTTTATAGCAAGTGAACTATATATTTGAAACAATTAAATAGAATTCATGTAGTCTTTGACAGTTTAGAGGGGAAAGATACTCTGAGAAAAACAGCATTGTTCAGAGACCTAAAATACTCGCTGTGTAAATCATATGTGCACATAATTGTAAAAACATTGTGTTCTCTTATCACCATTACACTCCCCTCACCCCTAATGCTAACTCCTTAATTGGAAATTTAAAGAGAAGCTGAGATATTCATAACTAACCTTGAGTGAGGCCAATAAACAGCAGAATTTTGTGAATGGTGTACACAATTATATTTGTGTTTCATTTTCTTCACATTAGGGCTACCTTTCTTACAAGACTATTGTTTGGAATTTTGAGTGTTTTAGTTTTGTTTGGGGGGTCACACAGAGCAATGTTCAAGGGTTACTCTTTGCTTAGGAATTACTCCCTGATAGTGCTGAGGGGACCATGGAATACCAGGAATTGAAACCTGGTTAGCCACATGCAAGTCCAATACTCCACCTGCTATACCATTGCTCTGGTGAAGGGGATGCCGCTGGGGTCCCCGACAAGTGTCAGGACAGAAGTTCTCTCTACCTCCGAGGATGCCGGGAAACAGATTGAAAACTCACGAGTCCGGCACAGTTCCAAAAAGGCTTTTAATAGTACAAAAAACTCCTTCCACAGAAATCCAATATAATGAAATAACTCTAGCTCTGGTCCGAACTTAGGAACATACAAAAGAGCCTAAGTCTCCCACCAAAGAGAGAGGATCTCCTACCCCAAAGAAGGAGCAAAAGGCCCAGGGCCTTAAGTTAGTCCTCTTATATACACCAAAGTAATCCTATTGAGACAGGGAGGGTCCTGTCAACAAAGAACCCTAAACAGAGTGTAGAAGGGCAAGGGCAGTGCCACACCCTATTACAGGTATAAAAAAAAAAAAGTTTCCCAAGGACTAATCTCTCTTCTGAGATTATCTCTTATGTAAAACACTGGAGAGAGAGAGAGACCTGATATAAAGTAATACATCTTCATTTCATGAGCTTCATGTAATCTAGAAGGTACCCACAAGGTCCTTCTTATTATTATCTGCACCATGGTGATTCTGAGTACCTTTTTCTCCATATACTGAAAGGGTCACACTCACCTGCTTGAGAGCAAACTAGTATGATCCTTCCTATAATCTTCTTACAGTCTCCAATGTAGCCAGGGGTGGCAGTCTCCCTGGTAAAATTCTAACTGTCCCACGCTGGGTGCAGTGGGAATAAAGAGAAACTGCGCCCAATCTAGAAAACATATAACTCTTAGTAGATGTATAAGTCAGAAGTTATTCAGAGTCAAGGTGACTTCTGTAACTGCCACATCCTCTAGCAGTGTTTACATAGAAGAGAGATTTCATTAGAATGAACCTTGGCTTAAGTAGATTAAGCTGTGAGTGGGCAAAACACCAAAGTTTTCAAACTAGCTAAACCTGTTATCCAACACTCTGGTCCCTGAAAGTTAAGAGTATTTTTATAACATAACAGATCATTGAAACAGATATCAACTCTGCCAACATATTCATTAGTATAGTAGATTAGTCTGTCTAGCTAAAACAAAAAAATCCATCAAATAAAATGAAGCATGGTGATCATAATATATGTAAAAAATACCTCAGTTTATCAGGTAGAATTTCCAAAAGTTTTACAAAAAAAAAAGTATTATTTGTAAAACATGCAACTTCAATTGAAAGTAGCCTCAGAGAACCTGGAAACTTCCAGAAGGGGCTCTAGTTTCATATTTACTACCTTACTGCAAAGTTCTTTTTAACTCGGATGTAAGTTAACAGCTAAATTAATATCTGTCTAAAAAGTTAAGATTCTACATATCAAAAAATCCACATTATTTTCAAAGATTGCACAAGTAGCTTGTAGGACAAACAGCATTAAAACCTATCTTGATCCCTTTTGTTCATTTATTGGAAAGAATACACCCTCTTCTCTCATGTTATGTGGGCAGTCCACTGAAGAAGCAAACCGAAGTGGTCTGATTTTGTAGTTAAAATGCCTAAGAGCACCTTAAAGTGGGTAATTAGATTTTTCTACTATAGCTTAAATTGAAAAGAGGAATGAAAGAAGTTGTGCAGAGAACAGGATACAAGCCTTTAATTGGCATACTTGTTTAAAATACTATTGAGGGAATTACCCATGACTTGCCTATTGAAATCAAATAAATTTTGTCAAATAAATCTTTTTCTTTCCATTAACAAGTTCTTCAAGGGGAATTATTTTGCAATTTCCACAAATGAGTAAGATGCAGTCTCTCAGTCTACATATCTGAATTGAGAGAACTTGTAAACTGTTCACCAAATATCACTTCATTAGCATGCACACCTATTGCTACACACAAACACACATGCAATCCTATTTTATCAACTGAAGCACTCTTTCTTATGTGTGCTGTAAAAAAAGAGATAATGCCATGACAGCATAAGAACTCGTGTGACACTTTTAAAGTAAATTCAATATCTACTCATGTTAAAGGAAATTGCCATTAGGTACCATTCATTGGTCAGCAGCATTTTAGGGAGGGATGGAACCTTACTATCTAGCACATTTCTCAAAATCACCCAGGTGCTGATAAATGTCAAACTCATGGTTACCCACGAGTTTCCCTTTAGCAAAACAGGGAATGTCCTCTTGGTAATGTTTAACTCTTTTAATTTAGCAAAGGAACCACAACCAAGAACCAAGATGTATCAGACTGCTGTGGTTTGTACTGCTACACAAGAAATTCTCTGCTTCATTTCCCTGGGAAAGCAGAACCAAAAGAACACATGAAGCATGTCCTTATGCTCCAACCAGCTGCGCAAGGAATCAGCCTTTAATTAATAATCACTTAAGAGTAATAACATGGGCCATGGGGCCACTGTGGCTATTTTAAATTCAGTGGAACTGAAAGGCAACTCTGCCAACATTAAGCTGTTTTGTTTGTTTCTTATCAAATATATGTCTCTATGTTTATAATTAGAAAGAAATTTAGCTAGGAATGCAATCAAAAATAACTTGCAGAAGGAAGGATCTATAAACTCTTAACATACTGTCCCCTCTTACAAAAAAATTATTTGAGGAGTAAGACATAGTACAGCTGGTAGGGCATTTGCCTTGCATAGAGCTGACCTAGGTTTGATCCCACATATCTGAGTACACAAGAAGTGACTCAGGAGTACAGAAGTCAGGTTTAAACCCTCTGTATCAATACATGTGTCTATATACATATGTAAATATGTACATATTTATATATAGGTTTTTAAAATGAATTGACACTCTGATTCCTTACAAAAAGTCAGTGTCAGACAGAGCAAAAAGATAAGGCACCTGCCTTGCACAAGGCAGAAGTCAAGAGCAAGCCTTGAGCACTAGCGAATGTGCAAAATATCAAGAAAAAATTAAAGATCCAGAATTATTAAGTATCTTACATATGAATTTATGTGACACCCAATTATTATTTAAATATGATTAATATGCTGAGTGAAATTAATATATTTATATAAAATGACAAAAATATAAACAATTAAAAAAGAGAAAGCTAAAAAAAGAATTGCTGGGAATGAACAAAGAACAATTAAAAGAACATAATAGAAATCATTACTAACAGTCTGTATTGCAAACCACAATGTGCAAAATAAAATGAAGAGAGAAAGAGAGAGTGAGAAAGAGAGAGAGTGGAGCACTTGCCATAGTTTCAGGGGATGGGGACATAAGCATTACTGACAGAGAAAATATTGATCAAATTATATCAATAATTGCCTAAGTATTATTCACCTAATGTGTCATTTATAGAGCGCTGACTATAAATGGTCCCTAAATTTAAAATCAAAATGATGGGGAGATTTATTGTGCTAATACTAATCAAACGATAACTGCAGTGCTGGGAGCCTTATTACAGCAGGGAGGACACTTGCCTGCATGCAGCCAACCTGTACTGGATCCCTGGCACCCCAGTACACTCCCGAGATTGTCAGAAGTAAGCCCTGAGCATTGTTGGGTGTGGCACCAAAACAATAGCAACAAAATAACTGCATAAACTACATTACCTTTAGACACAACAACCAGAACAACAATGTTTCTCGGGATACCTCACAAAGAAAAAAGGTCTCTCTTCAAGGAAACATTTAAGCTTTAAATATGTCTACAAAATAATATGAAAGACCTGACAGAAATGATGGCCATAATAGGTAAAACTATTATTTTATTTGAAGAATTAAGAAATGCCTACTTCATTTATCAAGGGTTGAAAATGGAATAAAAGAAGGACCAGAAGATGACTCAATAGCTCAAAGCACTTGCCTTGAACTTATGAGTTCAAGTTCCATTGTCACTGCATGTAGTTAGGTGTTGGGCATGGTCCCACTGGATTATATAGTTAGGTGTTAAGTATGGTCCCACTGATTATATAGTTAGGTGTTAAGTATGGTCCCACTGATTATATAGTTAAGTGTTTATGGTCCCACTGATCATGATTTTTCAAGAAACCTGGTGTGGCTCAGTGGCTTAAAGGACTTGCTTAGCATGTGCAGGACAGCAAGCTTAAGCCTCAGTGCCATTTGCATTCATTGAGACCATCATAATTGTTCTGCTGTTAGACTCCAGAGTGTAAAATCCTTGATGACAGCTTAGGAAGTGGTGAGGGCAAGCAGAAGGCCCTGAGCTCAGTCCCAAAACTATAAATGTACTGAGGTGAACCTGGCTCTAGTGAACAGAATAAAATGGAAGGACTACATATATGTTGATCAGCAATATTGATTCATTTGATCTAGTTATTTTATAACAATATACTTTAGAACAACTGAATATACATTATTTCAAAACTCACATACAATATTCATCAAAAATAGACCACATTCTGGGCCATAAAAGGCAGACTATAAAATTCAGAAGTTTGTAGAGTTAGCTCAAAGTTCTGGGTTGAATGCCTAATGTGGACAAGGCCCCAGGTCAAAGGATATATATATATACATACATATATATATATATATATATATATATATATATATATATATATATATATATAGTGTGTGTGTGTGTGTGTGTGTGTAACTGGATATATCACTGGTCACTCCCAATAGTAACAGAATACAAACTGACTCCATCTGCTCCAGATAGCCCCACAAATACAATCACTGTATCACTGTCTTCCATTGTTCATCGATTTGCTCGAGTGGGCACTAGTAACATCTCCATTAGTCCTGTCACAAGCAAGTGTAACCCAAGGGCATTTGCTTGCTCCAGGGACAGGAAGAGCCCCCAGACCATTCTTCAGGTCATAGAACTGAGGTCCGTAATTGTTACTAGTTTTTGGCATAACAAGTAAATAATACAGGGGTAGCTTGCCAGGCTGTCGCCACATGCTCCTCCAAGAGATTCCAAATAAGGAGGAACGCTGGAGAACCTCTCTCTGCTCCAGTCCAGATGATTTTTTAGCGTAACTTTTTCTCTCCAATTTCACACTTCTCGAACTTCAGACCTATCTTCTTCACCTCCAAACTCCCATCAGACTCCATTCCAACAAGTCTACACTGTGCTGAAAAAAACCCATGAAGGCACCAGATTTCTTTTTTACACAAGACATTACCCTGTACATCCCGACACTTATGAACAGGGGAATACAAAATTTAGACGAATGAAGACCCAGCCTTCTGATCCTCACTGACTCTGCTCTTGGGCATCTCTAATCCCAACATTAAATATTTAAGACCTGGACCAGTTCACGTGTCAATTCCATTTACGAGAAAATTTAAGCATTATGGGCAGAAGCGGACCCTTTACAAGGCAGAAGTCACCACAAACGTGCCTGGGACTGCAATAGTGGCAATTTCCAAGACAAAAATTTTCCAAGGCAATTACCAAGACAGAATGAATGCCTTCAAAGGCATCGAAGAAATAGCTAAAAGGACAAAGAACCTCCGGCTCCGGACACATCTCTTTGACTCCACCATTCTCCCTGCATTAACATACGCCTCAGAGACCTGGGCCCTATGAAAGCAGGATGAGAATGCTATTTGGGTCTCCCAGAGAGGAATCGAAAAGAGCTATGCTTGGAATATCACGCCTCACTCAAGTGAGGGAAGGGAATCCAGAGTTCTGACCTCCATCACAATTCCAGAATCAGGGATGCTGTCTCGTTTGCCAAGGCATCAAAAAATCAGATGGGCTGGATATGTAATGCGATTTGGAGACAACGGCTGGACTAGAGCCGTTACCAACTGGATCCCACGGGATGTCAAAAGATCAACGTGGTCGCCCACCTACAAGATGGTCAGGACTTCCTTGTCAAGACCCTGAAGGAACGATTTGAGGCTCCCTCATATTCCTGGAATCAACCAGATGCCATTGGGCTACATTGGCACGTGATAGGGGTCCAATGGAAATGTTACTGGCGCCTGCTGGAGCAAATGGATGAATAACGGATTCAAGTGATCAAGTGATCAAGTGATCCAAGACAAAACCAACTCTTGATCTCTACAGTGCGCTTGCACTACCCCCAAAGTTCTATGACAGAGCGAACAAGTTCTTCCTCCCCTCTGCTCTGGGCATGTCGGAGACCTGTTGCATCACCTGGAAAGTGGTCTCAGAATCTGGGGAAGGTGCATGCCCATGACCTCTAAATAACCCAGCTGAAGCTCTTTCCAAATACAATAAATTGAAATAATAGTCTAGAAAAAAAAGAGTTACAGCACAGCCTCTGCATGCAGTCAACCCCTGTTCAATTTCCAGAATTACATTATACCAGCCCTAGCCCTAGAGTTTCCCAGCACTGCCAGGGTAGCCTAAATAACTCCAGAAACACAGAAACAGAATGAACAGCATTAGCATGCTGGGGGTCACACTGAACAACTAACTCAGCTGCAGAGATTCACTGGGATATGCAGAGGTGACCCGAAGACACACACGGCACTGCTTGAAAGATCAAATAAAACAATAAAATATATAAAAGCCAGACAAAATATGTTCTTGAATACTCTAAAAGTAAACATTAATAACAAACATAGCATGAAATCCCCTTCAAGTCATTGAAAATTAATCACTTGAAAATAACCTACCAGGGGATATGGGTGGTGGGAATTTGGCACTGGTGGAGGGATGGGTTCTGGAACACTGTATGGCAGAGACCAAATTATAAACATCCCTTGTAATTGTATATCTCACATGGTATAACAAATTTTTAAATGATAAAGAAAATAACCTACTGGTCAAAAAAAAGTATCAAAAGAAATTACAATCTTAATCTAAATGAAAGGAAAATAAAAATTAAAGAAATTTGTGTTTAGAAAATAGTGTTTCCAGATATTACATACATTAGAAATGAAAAAGAAAAAAGATAGAGCTTTAAATTTCCATTTTAAGGCACTGGAAAGAGGTCAATTCATCTTAAAGAAAGCAGAGGATAACGGATAACTATTAGGGAAGAACTTATTTAACTTAAAACAGGAAAATAATGGAGGAAACCATAAAACCATATGGTAGTTGCTTTATTTTTTTATTTATTTTTTTTTTTATTTTTTGGGTCACACCCAGCAATGCTCAGGGGTTTCTCCTGGTTCTGCACTCCAGGAATTACACCTGGTGGTGCTCGGGGATAGTTGTTTTAAAAACATCAATAAAGTTGATGACTGTCTTGCCAATTTAACAAGAAATGAGAACAGAACAAAAGGAGATGGAGAGATAGTTTAAAAGAACATGTCCACCGGCTTTCATACATGAGGTGAAGAGTCCAATCCCTGGTACCACACAGCTCTCCAGGTACTGCTGTTCAGAGCCCCAGAGCCGGGAGCAGTGCTTGATGTGGTGGACCCTAGCCCAGATGGATTTGCTCAGCTCAGTAATGCCAGCTCTGACCTCCAAACTGTCAGGCTCAACTAATTGCGCCGAGCGCACTGGGAGCAGCCTGGAACTCTGAGCAGTGCTGTGATGGCCAAACACTCAAAGATAAGAGAGAACAAAAACTACCAACATTAGAAAATGAAAGAGACATTTACAGTACTAATTCCAGACCCATTAAAGTAACAATAAAGGAATAGTGTGAATAACATGGTGCCCTTGAATTAAATAATTTAGATGAACAGATGAATCTTAAAAAAGACACAAATTACTCAAACCATAAGGAAACATAACAAAATCTGAGTAGTTCCATATGTAATTTTAAAAACTGAATCAATAAACAAAGATGTTCCAAAACAGAAATCATCTGAGGGCTAAATGGTTTCCACTGCAAATTTTACCAATCACTTAAGAATGGAATTTCATCAATTTCTAAAAATCTCTTTCAAAATAGAAATAGGAAATCCTTCCTAACATTCTATAGAGTCAGCATTACCCTATTTGAAAACCAGCTAAAGATAACCAATATCTAAATGACTAATATCCTAAACATAGATATAAATATCTCCCTTTAAAAATTAGCCTTCCCATTGTTCATCGATTTGCTCGAGTGGGCACTAGTAACATCTCCATTAGTCCTGTCACAAGGAGTGTAACCCAAGGGCATCTGCTTGCTCCTGAAGTCTCCAATTACATTGTGTTACTGTTAATGTCTTATTTGAAATCTATTAGCAGTTGTAGGTATTTTTCTGGTCCCTAATTGGGTGAATATATATTTAGGAGTGTAACTTCTTCATGATATACATATTCCTTAAGTATTAAGAAATGGACTTCTTACTGTCCCTTCTAACCTTTTCAGCCTGACGTCTAAGTTGTCGGATACTAGTATGGCCACACCGGCCTTTTGGAGGAGTTATTTATAGCATTTGACCTGAGTCTGTGTTTGCTCTCATTATTCAAATGCTTTCTTGTAGATAGCAGAATGTTGGATTCAGTATTTTTAATCCATTTTGCCACTCTGTGTCTCTTAATTGGTGCATTTAGGCCATTGACATTGAGAGAGATTATTTTCATGGGATTTTGTGCCATCTTCCTGAAAGCTTGTTGTCCTTTTGGGGGTTTGTCTTATCTTACAGTAGCCCGTACAGTATAATAACTCGGAGATGAGAGTCTTCTACTGAGACTATACCACCTACATGGCAGAGCCTGGCAAGCTACCTGTGTTTTATTTACTTATTATGCCAAAAACTAGTAACAATTATGGACCTCAGTTCCATGACCTGAAGAATGATTTAAATTAGTATGAATCAAAAATACATACTAGTATTTTAATATTTCTTTAAATAATTCTAGAATTATTTTAAATAATTCTAGTTCACAATCAAGTGGGATTTATTCCAGGTATGCTTCTTCGATTTAACATTCAAAAATCATTCAATTTAATTCATCATATCAACAGGAAATTGTATGCAGCCCAGTAAAAAAACGACTAAAAAGATTAAACAATGAGGGCCAGAAAAGGAGCAACAATTCGGGCACAACTGCTGAAATCACTCATCATGTTCTTAAAGAATGAATATGGCCATTCCACTACCTTGTCAGTTCAGCCTAAGTTTTTCTAAGACCCAATTGGAAAAAGATGAAGGTGGACCTCTTGATTCTCGGGGCTCTTGGCTCCTTTTTGCTTTAGATCGCATAGTCTACATGGACACTTTTAAATACAAGTGTTTTTAATTTTTAAAAACTGTCTCCTCTAAGAGACAAAATGAAGCTTGGATCAAAAGTTCAGGTGTATAGATTTAGGAAAAGATGCCAAGTCAAAACATAAACACTCGGCACCGAGCAGACTTAAAAAAATCAACAACACCAAGCCATGAGTTAACACAAACATTCCATGAGGAAAAATCACATGATAAGCAGTAACTCAAATCCCTGTCATAACTTCCAAAAAACATTCCAATTACACTTGCTTCTTTATATGTCCCTGTGCATAAATGCATAAACAGCACTATCAAAGACTAAGGGAAAATAAGACAAGCAAATGAAACAATGAACTTTTATAGAAAACAAGGAGTTAGGGTCAGAAAGATAGTTCAAGGGGCTGAGTGAAGGCTTCGGATTCAGGAGACCAGCACTATTCTGACACCTACCTGGTTTCTTATGTAACACCAGAGACTGCTGCAAAAAGCACAGATTTGGGAGTAGCCCCTGAGCATTGACAATATCACAAGAACCAAATAAAAAAACTAAAACAAAACAAAACAGAGGGCGAATCAGGAAAGTTACTACATGGGTTAAGGCACATGCCTTTTATGTGGTTGACCTGATTCCATCCATTGTACCACATGGTCTTCCAAGCATAGTTGGGTATAGCTCTGAAGGCTTGGGTGCATTTCCAGAGCAGCTCAGATGACTTCTAATACAGCATGTTTCAACTATCACTATATGCCCTGATTTTTGCATTAAACTACTGGCCTTCTCTCTCCCCCAAGCCCACCCCCTCCCAAATTTCATGATGCACTTAGTAAATGCCTGGCAAGCTACCCGTGTTATATTTGATATGCCAAACAACAGTATCAATTATAGACCTCATTCTCATAACCTGATGGAATGGTTTGAAGCTCTTTATGTTCCAGAAGCAAGCAGATGCCCTTGGGCTCTACTAGCATGTGACAGGATATATGAAGATGTTACTGGTGCCAGCTCGAGCAAATCAATGATGAACGGGAAGACAGTGATACAGTGATACTTAGTAAATTCAGGGTATCACAGCATTATTGAGGGTATGATGAATAACTAACCCTAAGTGAAGGTGGGAGGAACTTTTGAAGGAATAACAGAGAAGTAAAAATACAGATAATCCTTAGAAGTTGAGCTCAGGGGCTGGAGCGATAGTCCAGCGGGTAGGGCGTTTGCCTTACCGCGGCCAGCCTGTGTTGGCCCAGGTTTGATTCCCGGCATCCCATATGGTCCCTGAGCACCATCAGGAGTAATTCCTGAGTGCAGAGCCAGGAGTAACCCGTGAGCATTGCCAGGAGTGACCCAAAAAAGAAAAAAAGAAGTTGAGCTGATACCAAAGATCTCAATTCTTCCATTCAATAACAGAGAATCCAGATCATGTCATCTATCCAAATCCTCTAATATTTAATCTATAAAATAGTGGAGGAAGATGAGAACATTTTAAGAGTCCTTTCAGTATCATTAATCGATAATTCCATAAAACTGTGACAGAATGAAGTTTTGTGGGTTTTTTTTTCTCTTTGCTTTCCCATAACATCACTTTTGTATGCCATTTCTCCTTTGCCTCTACTGACTTTGGCAATCAAATACATGCCATACCACACCCCTCACCCTTAAAAGAACACTTAAAAAAAATAAAAGAGGAATCAAAAGGAAAGTTTTTAAATGACCAGTACATTTACTCTTAGCTAGGTTTACTAAGTATTTAGTCATCTGCTGTGGATTATTTTGGCTTTAAACTCTATTTATTCTGTCAGTCAATAAAAGGTACCACTCACCACACCATCAACCACAGCAACATGTGGGTAGACTTTAGCATGGAAAGAGGGCGCCTTTGTGGAATTTTAGAAAAAGTTATTAGCTATGGAATTTCACTAATATTGTTGACATTCCAACAGTGAACTTCAAATCTTAAACACACACAGATTCTAAGTGTTATTAAATCTAAGTGAATGCTAATATTTTATTGTTAAGGGTTATTTTTTTGTATAGTGAAGATAAAAAGAAACCATGAAGAATGCTGAGTCACTGCAGAAGACAGAAGCAAAAAGAGTTCAGGAAATTTCCTAAGATTGCCAAGTTAGAGTCCTGCTTGGTCTAGAGGTCAGAGATGAACTGTAGAACCAACAACTACTGATCCAATTCCCCAAGACCTTATTTCAATTAGGAGCAAAGTTAAACAAGTATTCTGTCAGCAAATTCCTCCATGCAGGAAGCTTGGATCACATCTCTGCAGATGCAGGGAGTCCCAGCTTTTAGGAGCAGAATTCTAGACCAAACTTTAGAGTACTATGCCACTATGACAGGAGAAATTCTTAAGATTCACTCTGAATCCTCTTTTCATGTGAAAAATGAAGAAAAAATAAATTTCAGGTCATAAGTTCTGCATTCATATATTCACTTTATTTTCTTAATCCTTAAGTCCAGAGTAAATGCTAATTGGGTTAAAGCATTAAGGACTTTATAAAGAATGAAAGCAGATGTACAACTATATATATTTTTAAAAGCACAGTAATATGAATAGTGGAACGATTCTGATACAGCCACTGGCAAGATATCTGACACCAGAATTAGATAGGTGTTCACTGAAGTGGCTCCTGTGACTGAAGCTTAATTGGGAGAAAGTACAAGGGAGGATGTTCTACCCACTCTGGAGAAACCGTAAACTGCAATAAAGGGAAAGTCAGAAAAGAAGGAGGGAGATGGGATACTACTGCATGCAAGACCAGCAGTGTATTTTAAAGAGGGATTTTTGGACAACATTGAGGAATGTCTCTGAAGTTCCCTACTCTAAGCACTCAGAGACTAGGATGCCAGTGGCAACTTAAGGTTCTGAACAATGGCAAATCAGGTTTTGCTGTTTCTGTTAGCTTTGCTTGTGACTGCTTACATCTTAAATCATTTTGGAGCCTCAGTTCTCCTAGCTGTAAAAACAGAGCAGGCCACTCCTACTTCAGAGAGAAATGCAGGGTTTGGCATAGAGTATATTCACAAATATTTCTCTGCCTGTTTAAAATCCATCCAAGAAAACTGTGCTTTCACACACTGCATTAATTCTGATTTAAATTGCCATCAAATATTTCTTGGTGGGATTAATCAAAATAACAGTCATGAAATTTACTTCAACAGCCAATTTACTATGAAATCTCTTAGGCAACAATCTACATAAAAGTATAGATATGCAAGCACATAAAGTAAAAATTAAGGTATCACGGAGTAGGTAAATCACCAAACCTATCTACTAGACTGCATGAGTTGGTCCCTGCGTTGACAGCACAGCAGTTTAAAACTTAATAGTGCATCATTTTGATTTTCTCTTTCCCATCATGACCTTATTCAAAAATTTCAATCAAAATCCCTGGCAGAATGCACTGACATTTCAGTTCTTTCAAGAATTTCAACAAAACCTCATTTTCTTATTTGGTGACATCCTTTGGGGAAAAAAAAAACACCCACAAACAAAACTAAGAGATTTCCCTTTAGTAAAGTTTTATCAACACTACTAGAAGTCAGGACTACCTTTTATTTCATGTCTATTTTGGACCAAATAAACTAAGTGTTTTTCATATATCATGCATCTTAAGTGCCAAGCAATCCTGCCAGGTGTATGACTGTTTCCAACAGGTAATGAAATGGAGGCTCATAGAGATTAAATAACCAACAATTACTAGACTGGTAAATTAAAGTGCCAGGAACTGAAACCTAATCTCTCTAATTCCAAAACTTAAGGCTCTTTTGTTATATCAAAAATTTTTAACTGAATAGTACAGTCATTGTTGGGGGTGCAGAAGAAGTTCAACAATAATACTGGCATTAAATGAGTTTCTATAAATAGTGTTGCCAGACTTAGCAAATAAGAATAGATATCCTAGATAAATATGAATTTCGGAGAAACATTTTTAATATAAGTTAAGCCCATGTATTATTTGAAACATATATACACTTGTTTTAATTCATTGACTTTCAAATTTAACATGAGCTTATTATCAATTTTATTTTAACCTGGTAATCCTATACGTAAGGAGTTTGGGAGATGATTATTGATAGTTCAGTGGTAGAAGATCAGTCTTGCAGGAATGACACCATAAATTAAACCTGTTAACATACCACACGGGTAGAGCTGCTACCAGCTCTCCCTGTGCCCAGCTGATCATGAGGCGCCCAGGAGGAAAGGTGGGTTCTATCCCTGGCCCGCCATCCCAGCAGAGCCTCGCAAGAAGCCAGAGGAATGTCCGCACACATAAGGGCGGCCACTTTCAACATCCAGACTCCACAGCTCATCAGAGCTCCACCAGCAGAAGAGCTGATCTTTTCCTGTTTCACGTGGCCACACAGTGGCTGCACAGTTCATCAATACATGCCTGAGATGAGAGGCTACTACAAGAGTATCCCACTTGCACGGCAGAGCCTGGCAAGCTACCCCCCAAGCTACCCATGTTGTATTTGATATGCCAAAAACCAGTAACAATTATAGACCACATTCTCATGAATGAAGGAATGCTTTGAGGCTCTTTATGTTCCTGGAAAGAGCAGTTTCCCTTGGGGCTACACGTATCATGTGACAGGACGTATAGAGATGTTACTGGTTGAGCTAATCAATGAACAATGGAAAGACAAGTGATGCAAGTGATACCATACCACATATTAAGTATGATCCTTGTGGCAGGGCTATCTGAGATCTCTGGCACCACAACCATAGATCAGTGCAAGTAGAACAACTGTCGGGAATGCCACTGGGGTTCCCGACAGTGTCAGGACAGAGGTTCTCTTCTACCTCAGAAGACACCGAGGGAACAGATGAAAACTCACGAGTCCGGTGCAGTTCCAAATAGTACAAAAGCTCTTCCACAGCACTCCAATATAATGAACAAACTCTAGCTCTGGTCTGAACTTAGACCATACAAAGAGCCTAAATCTCCCACCAAAGAGAGAGGATATCACCCTAGCTGAGTCCTACCCAGAAGATGGAGCAAAAAGGCCAAAGAGCAAAAAGCCAAAAGTCAAAAGCAAAAGGCCGAGGAGCCAAAAGCCACAAGAGCCAAAAGCCACAAGCTAAAAGGCCCAAAGTCTAAGGGTGAAGGGGCCTCAATTCAGTCCCCTTATATACACCAAAGTAATCTGATCGGGAGTGTCATGTCAACAAAGAACTCTAAACAGAGTGTAGAAGAGCAGTGCCACACCCTATTGTAGATATAAACAAAGGTTACACCAAGGACTAATCCCGAGATTATCTCTTATGTAAAACACTGGAGAGAGAGAGGGGGCTGGTATAAAGTAATACATCTTAACTTCATGAGCTTCATATAATCTAGATGGTACCTACAAGGTCCTTCTTATTATTATCTGCACCAAGGTGATTCTGAGTATCTTGTTATTGTGTACTGAAAGGGTCACACTCGCCTGCTTAGAGAAAACTAGTATGATCCTTCCTATAGTCTTCCTATAGTCTCAACATAGCCAGGATGGTAGTCTCCTGGTAAATTCTAACTGTCCCACGCTGGGTGCAGTGGGTATAAAAAAGGAGCTGTGCTCAATCTGGAAAACATAGAAGTCTTAGTAGTTATATAAGTCAGAAGTTATTCAATCAAGTTGACTTCTGTAACTGCCACACCCTCTAGCAGTGTTTACATAGAAGAGAGGTCTCATAGAATGAACCTTGGCTTAACAGGATTAAGCTGGGAATGGGCAAAACAACAAAACTCCCAGAATAGCTAAACCTGTCCTCCAACAAACAACCATATGTGTTAACACCTTTGCTCCATGTGAACCCCTGGTGAGCATTGCAGCTAAAGTGTGTGTAAGCACTACAACCAAATATACGACATTTTGGGAGCACCATGAACATGGTTATCACAGTAACCATGATAAGAACAAAGAAAAGTTGGTGATAAAAAATGTTACAAAACTATGTAAACAGAATAGATTTTACTATCTACACCTACTGGAGTCCTAAACATTTGTTAAAGACTATTTTCCTTGATGAGTGCATATCTTTCATTCCAATCTACTCCCCTCATAAACTTCAAATCACCAATATCCAGAATTGTGAGGAATATCAAAGTCCTATGATGTGCTAAGGAGTCTAGGTCTGGTATATAACTTAACAATATAGACACTAACTATGATCAAGTGTCTCTAAGAAGAGATTAAATCTAAAGCTCCTCCCCTTGGGTGTGAATTATCTTGGGTCTTGCTAAATCAAGAAACTGCAGAAGAAATATCATTCTGGGACTTCTTGGCCAGGAATGTTAGAATACATAAAGTTCCCCACTGAGTCTTATAATATTTGATCTTTCAATTCTCCCTCTTTAGAATTTTGCTTTCACTGACTCTCCATGACAAACCAGACATATGGAAAGGACATGGATAAGTGTTCTTGCTGATAGTAACAGCTGGGTTTTCCATCAGCAACCACCCTCAACTGTCATTTATGCAAATGTCCAAGCAACCTGAAACTCTGATAACTCTAGTCTCAATCCCCACCCAAAGGCAACTGCACAAGAAGCCCCAAGCCAAAGCTATCCCACAGGATCTAGGGAACCCAAACTGTAAGAGTTACCAAATGTTTTATATATTTGATGTTACCTATAGGCAACCATAAAAACAAAATATTTATGAAGTGAATTTTTTTCAAAATGGCCATACTACCTCAATTAATATATAGATATAATACAATCCCCTGGGCCCCATGTGGGTCTCAGCCCGAGTCCCAGGACTTGCAGCCACCTGCTGCTTCTGGTGAAATTACCAGGATGCAAGCACCTAGGACCGCTCAGCTCCAGAGGACGTCACCATGCCTAAGATACCAAAGGGAAAAAATGTTGGATGGGATAAAAAAATTCATCCATCTGAACAGTAGAAAACAGCTCAAATGACCAGAGAGGCCCACAAACAAGCAAAAAAAAAAAAAGTTGAAAAATGAAAAGGCCTTGTGTCTCAGTTTCATTGTAACTGCAAGTGTGGCTGCAGTGCTTGGCTGCGTCAGCAGGTGGCAGACAGGAGACAGGCTTGTCTACACCAGGGTTTGTCTACACTCAGGGTTCTGCCCCATGGGCTCTGAATGGTTGATGGTCTGACATAGAAAAGGACTGTGTCCCCCTGGGATAAACACTGAACCACGGTTGAGCCTGGCAAGCTACCCTGGTGTACTTGGTATGCCAAAAACAGTAACAATAATGGACCTCATTCCCAACAAATGGAGACATTACTGGTGCCAGCTTGAGCAAATCGATAAACAATGGGAAGACAAGTGATACAAGTGAATACAATCCCCATTAAAATTTAGACAAAATATTTTAAAGACGTAGAGCAATCATTAATAAAGTTTATATGGAATCATGAAACATCCTCATAGTGAAAACCATGATGAAAAAACAAACTGGGAGTATCTCATTGGCTAACTTGAAACTAATAGATCTATAGTTATCAAAGCAGTGTAGTACTAGAATGAGAATAGACTCTGACCATTAGGCGAGTATTGAGTACCCAAAAAACAAATCCAAAAATCTATGATCAGCTAATTTTCAACAAAGGAGCTTGCTACATAAAATGGAGTAATAGTAGCCTTTATAACAAATAGAATTGCAAAAACTGAATGACCACAGATTTTTAAAAATGAAGTTGGATTTGTATCTCCAACCTTATACAAAACTCAATTAAATGTTTCAAAGACTATTTATTACACGGAAAACTACAGAAAATAAGAAATGATGTGATCATGCAAATTAGTGCAAGTTGGATAAAAATAGAGGGTATCATATTAAGAGAATTAAGTCAGAGGAACAAACATAGGATGGCCTCAATTTTCTCTGGTATATAGAATAACAGGATTAGGGAATGCAAGGTCTTAAAGTGGGGTGGATACAAATACCTAAATCACCCTTTACCTCAGAGTATGGGGGAAACAAAGCTCAGGGTAGAAAAGAAATTAATGTGAAAAGTAAGAAGAGGTTAAAGGAAAGTAACAGAGACAGAGGCCCAAGACGCAGGAGCATCATGGGGCTAAGGGTACAGTATATCTATACAGCAAAGAAAAGCCAACAATACTGAGAGCATGAGATTTATAAACGATAACAAACAAATTTAAAATGTATCTTCAAGGAGGCAGGCTGGGGCTAAAAGGGAATCTGGGGACACTGGTGTAAAGAAGTTGTCACTGATGGTGCTGAAGCACGGTATGCCTAAAATTCAACTATGAATTGCTTCGTAGAATCACTGTGTCTTAATAAAAAATGTTCTCAAAAAAGGAATTTTACATGCAAAAACATTTATAAAACACTAAAATTTTACTTTCCTTTTAGAGATTCCTACTGTAACAGTGCATATCAACATTTTGAGAAATCTGTACAAAAACCTAAAACAAAAAATACCTGTTCAATTATATTCATTATATTTTAAATTTACCAGGTCAGTCATATGCACTATATATAAATGATAGGCAAAATTTTATTAACTAGGTTCCCAACAAAATCTTAAGAAGCTCAGTTTTGGAAATTATACTCTATACCATAGCACCTTCCACTAAAAATATTTACCAGAAAGTAGTTTCAAACTAGCAGCCAATCTCACTAAAACAGATTGCCTCAGATGGGCTAGACAGCTAGAACAGGAGACTTGGTACTCGTATCATGAGGAGCTGACCCAGGTTCAGTCTTCAGCACCACATATGGTGCCTTGAGCACCACCAGGAATGATACTTGAGCACACAGCCAAATATAAGCCCTGAGCATTGCTGGGTGTGTGACAAATCCCATTGCAAAATAACTGGTTCTAAGGAAAAGTAAAATATAGAATATCTGGTTCACACAGTGCAGACAGTAGTTACATTATTTGAACAATAGAATTATACACTGAAATCGAAAAGAATATACCCAAAGTAGAGCAGGAGAAAGTACTAAAATTGAGATCATGTATTCTAATAAATAGAAGATACAAAATAGTTGAAGCAGTGTTAGACCTTATTTTGAAAATACAGGTCTTAGTATACAAACTTTATTTGCACAACATGTTGAGTAAATTAAATTCAAACTTTACTTCAGTTTGAATTGCCTGGCCTGGATAAAGATGACAATCCAATTGAAATCCTAACTTGAAGCTGGCTTCATAGATAGAGCCTTGTAAAATAAATCACAGCTCAAGTACAAGGAATATTTGTCTCCACCTATTTGTCTGAAATAGATCTTGAGTAATAAAACTATAATTCTCTAGAAATTCTTGACAACTTTACCAGTTGAGATATTTTTCCTCTTTAGTTCATGAGAATAGAATGAAAGGTATTTTTTAACTCCTCATTTATCTTCTTTTAATAAATCATAAAGATAGCATATTCTTTTGCAGGTTCTCTTGAATATGAGTGTTTTTGAGTTAGCAGGTTGAAGTAGAAGTCATTTTTATTTATGGATTTAGCTGAGATGAAAGAAAATAAAAAGCTATATAAATAAATTGGGACAAATGTTGCCTTCATTTTAATGTAGTTATCAAAGTATAACAGGTATTTACAATGAAACACAGCATAGTGAAAAGGAAAACACATGAAAAGAAACAATAGGAATGCAGGTATGATGAATACAAGGACTTATTCTTTTACTTCTAATGCTTAAAGACATCACTAAATGGACAGTATGGTCAGAATTAGTCATCAATGCAGAATAAATGACTTCCCTAAGAGCATCACATTCATTATCGTATTTTATCCTCTCCACTTCATTTTCCCCATGAAGAGTCACAGACTTCTATGATAAGTCCAAAGTATCCTTGCAGGTACACAGTACCACAGTCTTTAAAAGTAACATCTATTAAAAATGGCCAGTTGGTAGTCGTTCTGGGAGTTCTCTTCTTAAGCTTTGCAGCCTTTTCTCCCTGTTGCTTGGAAGTAGAATTTTGCCGAAGGAGACGGCGGTCCGATCCTGTTTGGAATTTGGGTTCGACAGCAACATCGGTCAGGCAAAACTTTCGATTGAAGATGATTTGGTCAATTTTATTGTGGAACTGTCCACCACAGGATTCCCATGTCCAAATTTCGATTCAGCGTTCTGGAACTATGAGTTCCCATGAATGGTCTTGGTGGATATGATGAACTCAGATAGTCTCTCACCCTGTTCATTCCATTCTAGGCCATGAGTCCCAATGCGTAGTTCTTCGGCCCATCTTCTCGGTCCTAACTTGGCAGTAAAATCACTGACTATGATCTTATAGAAGGTGTGATCTTTTAAATAGATCTCCTCCAGTACCATGTAGAATTTCTCAGTTTCTTCTTCCTTGTATGTGGATGTTGGTACATAGACAACGAAGATAGAAACTGCTGGCAGTGGACCACTGTCGGGGCGCTCCGCCGGGGTCCCGACAGTGCCGGGAAGCGAGTTCCCTTCTACCTCCGAAGCGGCGAGGAATGGATGAGCACTCAGGGATCCGATGAGGTTTTAAAAGACTTTACTTATCACAGGTTCAGGCATACAAATCAGCAAAAGGAAAAACCCGATGCTTAGGATTCCAGGCTAGAACCCCAGCCACGTGTAGGCCAAGATGGCGACCACCACGTGCAAAGGCTTTGGGAAAGGAGAAGAACACTTCCAAGCAGGGCGACCGCTGCAGCGACAGCCCCCAAAGAAGCAGGGAGAGTGAAAACCGGCTAGTTTATACCCCTTCAACTCAGACCTTCCTCCCATTGTTATGGAAAGCAGGGAGTGTTAAATGTCCTTAGATAATCCCTCCCTGCACCTCACCTAGGCCCTTTAGTGTGCTAATGCAGCGGCCCTTAAAGGAGTCCTGCAACAGACCACATCTCTTCAAGTGTAATCGTCCTATTTGGTTTGTAGGCATTCAAATGAATCAACATTCACGGCCATATGCGTGTTGACAAGGACACCAACACCACCGATGCCTCTTTCATTGCATGTTCTGAGGAACAGTTCAGAAGAACTGTTCTTCCTGGTGTCAAAAACAGCAAGCCCGATTGATGCCTCCTGGTCTGTCAGACCAATGATGTCATACTTGATCTTTTGGAATTGCACCATCAGGTCCTTGATATATGCTTCCGTTGCCAGTGTACGTGCATTGAAAGTACAGACTGTCATTTTAGTCCTTCTTAATTTTGGCAGTTTAGTATGGCCCTGAAATTTTATCAGGCCCTCCTTGTTCATCCTTCTTAGTGCTGCCGCATTAAGGGCTCTTTCAGGGTCAGGAAGAAGAACAATTTTTATTACTGGTTTTAGCATATTGAAGATGCATCAGACAGCTTGCCAGGCTCTGCAAGTGGGAACTCTTTGGCACCACTGCAGCAACATGGGAAGAAACCATAATTGATGACATCGATGAAGAATACAACCGACTGGTTCAGTACCTCCATGATTGTGCGAAGAATGCCAAGAGAGAAAAAAATCACAAAAGGACGACTGTCTTCAAAAACTCTCAAGCTCATTCACCAACATGGCAAGGCGTGAGCCTCAGGAGATCAAAGGCTAACATCCAAGCCTGCAAAGCAGTGCAGAGAAGTGATAAAGGAAGACCTCAAAGAGAGAAGAGCAGAAATACTGGAAGATGCAGCAGAGGCCAGGAAAAGCATTCGCACCGCCGGGCCTGTCCTTCGCCAACTATAAGACCAAGATGACTGCCCTCCGACGCCCTGATGGATCTATCACATCTTCCAGAAAGGCAATGGAGAAGATTATCCATGACTTCTACTCAGATCTCTTTGATAGCCACATCCACATGCCCACATACCAAATTCCGCAGGATGGATGTCATTCCCAACGTTCTCCCTTCTGAAATCTGACATGCCATCTTGTCGGTAAAGAAGGGAACAGCACCAGGTCCAAACAAAGTCAGACCCGAATACCTGAAGAATCTGCCTTCAGTACTCATCAATACACTCGCTCAGCAATGCACACACTACCTGACTGAATGCAAGGTGCCCTCGCATTGGAAAACCAGCAAGACAGTTCTACTGTTCAAGAAGGGAGACATCCTCGACATTGTTGACTATCACCCCATCTGCCTGTTGTCTGTCATCTACAAGCTGTTTGCTCAAGTCATCCTGAACAGGATTGTCAGAACATTTGATGAAGGGCAACCATGCAAGCAAGCTGGCTTCCAAAAAGGATTCAGCATAATTGACCATATTCACATGGTAATCAAGCTCATTGAATTGTAGGGAGCCCAGGATGCCACTCTGTCTCACATTCATTGATTTAAAGAAAGCCTTTGATTCTATGGAGACTGAAGTGCTCATTAAAGTCCCTAACCAAACAGCGCGTTCGGACCCAAAACATCAAGTACCTTCGTGAGCTGTATTATGGAATCACCACCAGTATCTCACCATTCTACAAAGAAGTGATCATTAATGTCAAAAGAGGGGTTCAGCAGGGTGATACCACTTCACCAAAACACTTCAGTGCCACCCTCAAGAACATCATGCAACAATTAGAATGGGAAGGAATGGGAGTGAAGATAGACGGTCGGCAACTACACCACCCCCCGCTTCGCTGATGACATCGTTCTAATAACAACTTATATTAGCCAAGCAGCACAAATGCTGGCTGACTTTGACTGAGAATGTGGAAAGGTAGGCTTACAGCCGAATCTCAGCAAAACTATGTTCATGAAAAATGAACTAGTTTCAGAGGCCCTATTCACTCTCAATGGAACAAACATCTCTGAATACAGCAGTTATGTGTACCTAGGTCGAGAAGTCAACATGATGAATGACCTAACACCTGAGATGCGCAGGAGGAAGAGAGTGGAATGGAATGCCTTCAAAAGCATCGAAGAAATAGCTAAAAAGACAAAGGACCTCCAGCTCCGTGCAGATCTCTTCAACTCCACGATTCTCCCTGAATTAATATATGCCTCAGAGACCTGGGCCCTACGAAAGCAGGATGAGAATGCTATTCGGGTCTCACAAAGAGGAATCAAAAGAGCTATGCTTGGAATACCACGCCTCACTCAAGTGAAAGAAGGAATCCAGCGCTCTGACCTCCGTCACTGTTGCAGAGTCTGGGATGCTGTCTCATTTGCCAAGGCATCAAAAATCAGATGGGCTGGACATATAATGCAATTTGGAGACGACCACTGGACTAGAGCAGTTACCAACTGGATCCCACAGGATGTCAAAAGATCACATGGCCACCCACCTACAAGATGGTCACACTTCTTTGTTAAGACCTTGAATGAACGGTTTGAGTCTCTTTGTATTCCTAAAGCAGCCAGATGCCATTGGGCTACACTGGTACGTGATAGGGTCAAATGGAAATATTACTGGCGCCTGCTCGAGCAAATCAACGAATAACAGGATGTCAAGTGATCAAGTGATTAAAAATGGCCCCATGGTCCTTATTAAGGCAACTGAGGTGGTGAAAAGAATGGAGATAAATATTAAATGAAGATTATGGAATCATCCAGAATCAAGTCAAAGAAAATATATTAGTCAAAAGTTTCATGGTAAGTGTGCTCATATTTTTTGAAAACTTGTTTTCTACTCTCCACTGACAATGATTAAGTCTGACGTTTAGTGATGCCACAGTATTTTTTACCTGGGAATTCCACTCATTTTAAAATATTAGTTAATAGTGACCCAGAAACTAAACCATGTCTCTTAATAGCCTTAAAGAAATATCTCATCTATCTCCCCCTCTCTTCACTAGCCATACTGCCAGAGTTCCTGGACTCGTGATACCTAAAGAGAATCTCAATTTCCCCCTTCCAGTAAACTACTAGCATGCTCAGAATATAAAGTTAGCCTCTTTATTTTTGAGTACCATCATAGTTTTTAATTACACTGGCAAGAGATTTACTGCTCCCAGGTGCATAGTCAATAGGTCTTCTTTTTCATCATGTTGGGAAAAAATGTCAGTTATGTATATTTAGGAGAGCCAAGTAGCAGTAAAAAGGCTTTATGGCTTTGTACAATATTTAAATTTTTACGCCTAACTCAAAATGACTTCTCAAATGTTTGTGAGAGTAAAAAGAAATTTAGTAAGTTCATGAACATGAGAAAATCCTTTATTTTCCATTGGAAATCTATTTGTTTTCTACCTTTTTATTCCCAAACTATGACTGTGTACTGGGATTTAAAAGCAACAATACCCAGTGGCAGTGAGCATATTCATACACAGATTTTGATTTTTAAACCCAGTTTCCATTTTGGGAAACCAGGCCTCAGACTGGGTGTTCAGCACAGTGATAGAACATGTGCTTTGAATGAATCTGAAGGTCTTACGTTTTATTTTCAGCACCACAACTATCATCACCACCTCCAAAATGCATAAAGAAAAAAAAAGACAAACAAAGGCTGTTTGAAGAAATGAATGCAGTCGAAACTTAGGCAAGGGTAGGGAGTTGAAAAATGAGCCTGGAATATCAGATATGGTAGAAATTAAGGAAGCATTCAAACAATAAGTTTATAGGCATGTGTCAAAGGGAAAAAAATTCCAAGCAAATTTATCCACAATGGTCAAAGTAAAAAATTTAAGCTATAGGGATGGAGTGATAGTCCAGTGTGTAGGGTGTTAGTCTTGCATGTGGCCGGTCTGTGCCGCCCTGAGTTCAATCCCCAACATCCCATATGGTCTCTCGAGCACCGCCAGGAGTAATTCCTGAGTGCAGAGCCAGGAAAAACCCCCTGAGCAATGCCGTGTGTGACCCAAAAGAAGCAAAAAGAAAATTAAACTACAGAAATACATTGTGTTGGATTAGTGGCCAAACACGAAAAAATAGGCAGTAGTCCACACTGGCATAAGTATATAATCAACTGAATAAATAAGGAAGAATAAGCAAACTTCCTATACAGAATTCCTTATTTATGTAGATTCTCCCTGTCATAATGTTGGAACATTATGCCCTCTCTCCGCCCAAGGATGAGCTACTTATTGTGAATTCCCTGAAAGATTACAGAATAAAAAGAGAGAGAAGATTAACTTCACAGTGAAGAATTTCTTTCCATGATGTTAAAAAGTACATAGAACTTATCCATGATCACTGTCACTGTCTTCCCGTTCATCATCGATTGGCTCGAGCGGGCACTAGTAACATCTCCATATGTCCTGTCTCATGCTAGTAGAGCCCAAGGGCACCTGCTTGCTCCAGGAACATAAAGAGCCTCAAATATTTTCATCAGGTGATGGGAATGAGGTCTATAATTGTTACTGGTATTTGGCATATCAAATACGACACGGGTAGCTTGCCAGGCTCTGCCATGCGGGTAGCATACTCTTGTAGTCTTATCCATGATAATACATAATTAAAGTACATTTTTCCTCTGTGGTCTTCCTCCCAAGAACCCATAAACAAGCAATATATATATCATTAAATTGAAAAAATCAAACAAAACCCTATTGAACACCAAAACATCTAATTCAATAACCAGGTAGTGTACATGTTTTACATGTGGTCCACCTGGTTTCAATTTCAGAATCACATATTGTCTCCTGAGCATTACCAGGAATAATCCCTGAGTTCATAATGAGAAGTAAAACCCTGAGCACAGTTGGGTTTTCACCCCCCAAATAAAACAAAATCTCTACTTAAAATTGTTAAAGTTATCAAAAGGAAGGACAATTTCAGAAAAAAATCACAGTTCAAGGCTAAAGAGAGACACAGAAGCAAATGTAATATAGTATTGAGGTGGGGCACTGGGTCTCAAAAAATAAATCTCAATAAAACATAAAATTTCACAGTCGCTTGTCACTTGTATTCCCACTGCTAGTCAATTTGCTCGAGTGGGTGCCAGTAATATCTCCATCATTGGGAATGAGTTCATTGTTGTTACTGTTTTTGGCATATCAAATGCACCAGGGGGTAGCTTGTCAGGCTCTGCTATGGCTCTGGGTTCATCCCAGGGGGCACAGTCTTTTTCTATGTCAGACCATCAACCATCCAGGGCCTAGGGGGCAGAGGTCTGGGGCTGTAGACAAGCCTCTCTCCTGTCTGCCACCTGCCAAGGCAGCCAGGCACTGAAGCCACACCTGAAACACCTCGAGGGGCAGGACATAAAATTTGGTTAATAATATAAAGATATTGTTTAAAATGTTAAAGGACATGCCCTAAATACCTGAGCTCATTAGGGCATGTTAGCTGTTCAAAATGTTTCCTCTCATGACTCTCATGGGTCCTATGGGTCCTCTCTGTGAGACTGGACAATTTTACCAGGAATTCCTTGGCTGCATTTGGATATACCCTTTAAATAAAAGATCCCTGCTAGATCAAAGAGACATGCTATTTGCATCCTGGCAAGCAAACATAACTCTCAGTAGTTCCAAATGCGGAGTACCCAGTACTACCCTGAAGTAAAGAATAGGACTTCGTAGAAGTTTGAAGAAATATATATCTGGCTGTAGGATATTCATATTATGAAATACTATGTTATTTTCTATAAATTAAATCCTGAGGTGCATTTGACTTCAGGGAAAATAAACCTCTGTCTCTACTAGTGTCTTTGTAGGAGCTTGAAAAATGAGATCCAGTCCAGCTCTGGAAAATTAACATTTTTAATGTCTAGGCTGGGTGGAGGCACCTGAGATTGGCATTAGAAGTTTGGTTTGTATCCCTGGCTAGCCCAGTCTATGATGGGGCTGGGTAGAAGCTTTTGCCAGGCAAAAGGGCTATAAAAGAGGCAAGAAAGAAGAAGGCTGTCCTTCCATCTTGGCTGAGGGTCCTGACCGAGCACATGGTCTGGATCTGACAAGGAATTAGAACTTTGAGGTTCTCCTGACCGTGGATGTATTACAAGAACTTGTTTAAGTAAAGCTTTTTTGGAACTGTGCTGAGCTCATGATTTATTTCCCAGTCGCTGGTCCTTGAGGTAGAAGGGACCTCTCGCCCTAATATTGCTGGGGAGCCCAACTGTTCACTGACATTTTTAACCATGATTTTTTTTTAAATTTTTATTATACCACCGTGAGATATACAATTACAAAGTTGTTCATAATTGGATTCTGTCATACAGTGTTCCAGCTCCCATACTTCCACCAGTACCCCATTCCCGTATCACTCCCTCCCGCCCACCCGCAGCCTCCATCTATAACAGGCCCCTTCTCTCTGTGTCTCTCTCTCTCTTTCTCTCCCTCTCTCTCACTAACTCTTTTTCTCTTCGCTTACATTGTGCCTTGCCCTACAGATATTTACGGTTTAACATGTAAGTCTCTGTGTATATTCAATGGTGAGTTCTAGTCTGACATTACCATTCCCCATTCCCCATCAGTCACCCCAGTTATTACACCTACAATGATCATTACAATGTATATATGTCCAAGATCCTGGGAACGACCTGGCCCTAAACTTGATTATTATCCAAGTCTGTCACGTGGCTGCCACTCGCCTGCGCAACTGTGGGTCTGGTCTGTCTCTTATACCTGCTTTGCTGGTTGTGCTGGCTGTCTGCTCGTAGCCGCAACACCCCCCCGGCCCCCCAGCATGGAGATGGAAGGGATGCAGGGAGGGGCCCCAAACCCACTCCAAGTCTGGCTGGTGCGGCCTTCCCAACTGTCTGCTGGCCTTAGGAGCTATGTTGGACTCGGCCAGAGAATGAGCCATTTACTGTCCTCCTGTTAACCATGAAAATGTTATAGAAAATATTAATAGTGCTAATACAAAACATTAATTATAGGGTAACTAGGTGTGAAACTTGAATCTTCTGCTTTATTTTCATAATTTTATGTAAATCTCATCCTGTCATAAAAAATAAAACATACATTTACCTTTCTAGTTAAGATTTGTTTTCCACCCTCCCTTCGTTTTCAAGGTTATTGTAGTGAGGAACAGCCAGACTCCAGTTCATGGTGGGCACAAAACTCTTTAGTTTCAGTGCTTGCACAGGAGTGTCATTGGAGTTAGTTGTGAAACTTTAAAGCATTCGCATTGTGATTCTTGCCCCAGGGCCATACATGTTACTTGTAAAGCTCAAAATCTACTCACAGAGATAACACTCCTGATTACATTGCTTCTACATTTCTATTTATGGTTGATTGCTGAGGGTCACTCCCTTTAGCTTTGATGTTCCAACGCACCTGACTTCCATGTGACCAGAAATCACTTAAGGGGCCAGGACCTCTGATACCAGAGCAGACAGCACAAATAGCAGAGCCAGTAGGGTAGCACGTGGAGCATGAGGGTGGCACCATGGATCAAACTTGCAATTTCATGCTTCAGGTGCTTTCGCTTCTAAACCATCTTTCTACCTCCTGGAATAGTTTTGTTCTTTTTCTTGTTTAAGTCTTTGTCTCTTCTATGGTATTTTGTGATTTTTTAATTACCCAAAGGTCAATAGAACATTTACAAACAACTGTTCAAAACTTTGCCACTAAAGAAAGTATGCATAGATGTTCCAAAGCAGAAGATATTTAATTTTATCTTATATTTGCTTTGGAAGATATTTTCATTACTTCTTGATTCAAAAAATCCAATGTTTAGGTGTTTTGTTTTTCTAAGCAGTGCCCATTAATTTCAAATGTTAGCACTATTAGAGGAGTTTTCTCAACTGCATCAAAAATTTGTGGGACATGGAAGTATTTCATTCTACTGTAATTCTAAGCAGAATGGTAAATGAATATAACAGAAGACTCAACCCAGCATGGTGCAACTGAGCCTTTTTATGAATGGCATGCAAAGCTGTAGGAAAAATGAATTGCCACAAAAGTATATAGCAAGGAGACTTGAAAATTATACTTGATATTCCAATCACTTTAAGAATTATGGCAGTTTCTGATCTCCTGGCTATCCAATTTTTCTCCTTACTAAAAAAAAAGCAAACAAAGTAAAGGAAAAACAGCCTCAGGGATGAAAATAGCAGGTTTCAAACACTGAGAATCATGACGCTTATAACACATTATGGTAACCCACTGTGTATGATTTCTGAGCATCAGCCACTAGAAACAAGGAAATGCAGGTAAACAATTCACTCCAGAATAGAAGTTATCTGTTAATCCTGTTTGAGTGAGGCTGGTTAAGAGTTTCAGGAAGTTGCAAACTTCCTGAAAAGGGCCCAGATCCATGACTAATCTTGGACAGATGCAGCAACTGAGTCTTCAAAGGTAGGCCTGGAGTCTGGAACCTCATTGGAAATGGTGACTGAATCCCTGCCCAGCAAGAAGACTCATCACTCCACCCATACCCAGCCTCCTTTGGCATACAAAGGTCTGAGCTTCACAACTAATCTCGATGAGGTGCTAAAATGCTGGGTTGTTGCAGGACTCGAAAGCCTCTGCATCTGCCCTGGATTGCCTCCTGCAGGTCACTTTGTAGATAGGGGGTAGTTTAAATGTGGCAGTTTATGTGACCATGTATTCTGTACTGGCTGGTATAAATATTCTCTCATGCTACCACAATCATCGTGGGACTAGCTAGATCTAACCAGCATATTTGCCTGGCCACACTGGATCTCTAAGTAATTAGACCAGAGAGAAATGCTGTTTGCTTCCAAGCAAGCAAGCATGGCTCCCTGATAACTCAAAGGCAACTAAAATACAAAACTACCGTGAAGTAGAAGAGACTCTTGTGAAGGCTTGGAGAAATATTTAACTGCCATTAGTATAGTCTTTGGTACAGAGGCATGCCATCTCAGAAACCCCCTTCTCTACCCTATAAAGGCATTTCCAGTCAGATCTTGGCTCAAGACATTAGGTGAGGTGCTGGGAGAAATTACCTGAGGGCATTTGACCCTCCCTGCCAGGGGAAGTTACATTTAGCTTATAGCTCCTCCCAGCTCTACTAGGGAGGCTTTGAATGAGCTCTGGGTTCTTGTAAACAGCCAGAAGGCCTCTTGAAGTTGCTACATTTCTATAGAGCTATTTTCTTGTTTTAATCTCTAGATAGCCCAGCCTAGAATGGGCCAGGCTGGGAAGTTTTGGCGGGTTTCTAGCTATAAAATAAGTTTCAAGAAGAAGAAGGGCCTTTTTTGCCATTTCAGTTTCCCTTGGCATTTTGCTTCTCCATCCTCTTCATTCTCTGTTGGGCCTCAACACGTGGTGGCAGCCATCTTGGCCTACACGTGGCTGGGGCCTAGCTAGAAACCCAGAGTCCAGAGGTTTTCCCTGCTCTTGGATTGTATATCGGAACCTGTGATAGTAAAGCCCTTTTAAAACTGTATTGGATTCCTGAGTTTTCATCCATTCACTGCCGGCCTAGGAGGTAAAAGAGAGCTTGCTTCCCGGTGTTGTTGGGGATCACAGCAGCTTCCCCCAACACTGGGTCATCCCAGTTTCAGATATTCATGCAGCATAATCATCCCAGATGCTTGACAACTCCAAATTTCACAGTACTGACAACCGAGTAGAGCACAAGACACTAGATAGGAAAGCTGAGTAGAAGCACACTCAGCTCAATAAATGAAAATAATAGAAAGCTCAACTAGCACATACAACTCGGTAAATCCTTAGACAATAACTTTATTAACACAATTGTGAGATATACACTGGAAAAAGCAATATAAAATAAATTATTCCATGCCTCCTAAGAGGGGGGCAGGCTGATTTGGGGAGGAGAGCATGGGAAACTGGGGGTATGAGTGGAGGAATGGTCACACTGGTGGTGGGATTGGTACTGTAATATTGAATACCTGAAACAACTATATTAACAACAACTTTGTAAATCACGGTGTTTAAATAAAATTTAAAAAGAAAGACATCTCACAATCAAATACTAATAAAAACTCTAAATGAACAATCTGTTCTTCATTCCAGAAACCCTCAACATGAAAGGAGAAGAGTTCTCCTTTTACTTCTTCCTCAGTGTCTTTAGTCTTTAATGCTTTTGTCTTTAAATGCATGAGTAAACATTTTTATGGGGATATTTTATTCATTGAAAAGCACCCATGAAGTCTTGTTATTCATTACAACTTAATTTTAATATTTCACCAATTCATCCAGATCTCCTTTTCCAGAGTCATGTGGAAATTCCTAGAAGTTATATTCTCCCCTCTGAGGTAGCCTGAAACCAATGTCTATTTCCAGAGTTTAAAGACTGATCCTCTTGCCTCTTGCCTTGGTATGTCTCATCCTCTGAACATTTAATAGAAATAGACTGACATTAGATATAGTTTTTTTTCTATTTTTAATAAGGAACCATGCTTTACAATATTGTCAATGCTGGGACTAGAACAATAGTACAGTGGGTAGGGTATTTGCCTTGCTCAGGCTGACCCAAGTTCAATTCCCAGAGTGCCATGTAGTCCCTTAAGTCCATCAGGAGTGATGACTAGGTACAGACAGAGCCAGGGGTAAGCACTGAGCCCTGTTGGGTGTGACTCAAAAGCCAAAAGTAAAGAAAGAAATATACTGCTAATGCTAAAGTTTTGGAAATACAATGTTCAACACTACCCCAGTGCTGGAGTGTCCACGCCCCCCACCAGTGTCCCAAAAGTCCCCTCCCAATTACCTCTTACTTCTTCCATCCTTACCTGCACACACCCTCTCTCAGTAAACTCAGTTCTGTAGACCAAGTCTCAGATTCTCTTGCCTTTGGCCACCTGTTATTCCCTTTCTAGGTTTCTTTATAGACCACATGTGAGAGAGATCATTCTGGACCTGTCCCTCTTCTTAATGATTTCACTTAGCATAACAGTGAAGTCCATATAAAGGCAAAGTGTAAGATTTCAACTTTTCATACTGCTTGGTAGTATGTCTGGTTTCTTCCTTGTCCTGTCAGAAATCTCTGCTCCCTTATAGCTATCACCTGAGTATTTGTACCAGTATCAGACTTTCTCTCAGGTTCTATTTCTAAGCTCCAATATAGGTTCGACTCTCCCACATGGGGCAGAGCTGTTCTGCTCTCCCTGTGCAGCCGTTCATGAGGCAAGTCGGGAGGCATGGCGGGTTCTAGCCCTGGCCCCGCCTCGGCAGAGCCTCACAACAAGCCGACGCCCCTCCTCACTACGGCGCCACCATTTTCCACTTTTGGACTTCCTTCGTCAGAACTCCACCCACAGACCAGCCCATACAGTCGATCCGACCACCCTCAGCAGTTTTCTCAATCCGCCAGGTATGCTGGTAGAGACTCTCCACATGGGGCAGAGCTGTTCCTTGCTCTCGTACAGCCGTTCATGAGGCGTCGGGAGGCGGGGTTCTAGCCCTGGCACGCCGCAGAGCCTCACAACAACCAGGCCACCCTCCTCACTCCAGCGCGCCATTCCACTTTGGACTTCCTCCGTCAGAACTCCACCCAGAGACCAGCCACAAGCCAGCGCGCTGCGGCACGGTTCTAAAAATGTTTATTTGGAGGTGTTTAAAAGAGTTTGCCTCCCGCCGGCAAGCCTGGCAAGCTTCCGTGTTGTATAGATATGCCAAATCAGTAACAATTATATTAGGTCATTCCCATGACCTAATATGGTTTGAGGCTCTTTATGTCCTGTAGCAGCCAATGCCCCTGGCTCTACTGGCTGGACAGGACTTGGAGAATTCTGGTGCCCGCTCTGAATAGAGATCAAGGGAGATCTGTCGGAATGTAGAGTTCTGATGATAATGACAACGACAGTGAAAAATGATGGTGACCATCGCCACGGCAGCAATATAAACCATTATAAACCAAACAACAATAGCAGCCTCTATTTATTAGTAAATATTACTACTAAGCACTCTTCCAGGGTTTTTTTTAAAACCTCACAATAAAATAGGTAAGGACTATTATTATCCCAATTTTGCAGTAGAGAAAATATTAACTTTCAGATGAAAATACAAATATTAGTCCAAGGTCATAAAGCTAGCAGCAGGTTAAAGACCTAAGAAATCAGACCATAAAGTCTGCCGTTTCTTTAGTTTGGTTGGGTTCACACACGACATTTTCTGAGCTAGTTCCTGACTGAACTCAGGGATCTCTCCTGCCAGGACTATGGGTGGGGGCCATACATGGTGCTGAGGATTGGACCCAGATAGGAAACTTACAAGGCAAGTGCCTTATCAGCTGTACTATTCCTCTCTAAGATCAGGGTTTTAACCTCTCTTGTAACCTAATGCAAGACATTGGTTTATTATAATCACCAAGAATGTAAAAATGAAACTACTTGTTATAAGACTGTTTACATTAACAAACCTAAAATGTGTCCGCAAGCAGTCTAGTCCACTTTAACAACCAGGCCTGGTCATGGAATCTAAAGAAGTGTGAAAATACACTATGAGTCAGTTAGATTTACAGGGTGATAGGAACACCCTGGAAAAGATAGCAAAGAACTTCCACTTGACTACAGCTAAAAACAGAGGAATCAAATCCATGAGCAAACTTCAGAATCAAGTTGATTTAAGAAAATGTGGGCAGAAATTCCAGAGTCACTAACTATCCATGCATTGCTTTTGGTTTCTTGATCCCTGTCTATCAAGGAATAGAACCAGATATTTAAAATTTTTGAAAGGGAGTAAAGAATACACTCCCATTTCTTCCTTCTCCTGTATCCCTTCCCTACATACGGCAGCTGCCCGTGTCATCTCACCAACTCCGGAAGGCGTTTTTGCTTACAACAGCCAGTTAGAAAGCAAAAAGGCAAGCAAAGTCCTGCCAGAGACTCGCTGTGCCCTGGAAATCGTCCCATATAAACAAGTGGGGACTTTTTAAAGAAAAGATGCCCTTGGCTTTTTGAGGGTGAGAGTGATCTTCCTTCAAAACCACAACCTTTCCATGGCCTTGAGTTTCCCTCTTGCGAAAATCAACTCTATGTGGTTTCACTTGTGTATAACCTTTTTCAGTAAACCCACAAGAATTTTGGTTCCAGTTTAAGTGATTTGCCAATTACTTCAGTTGGGGATAATTAAAAATAGTAGAAACCTGGTGTTTATAGAGAGAAAGGGAGGTAATTCACAGTGCAGAAAATTTGGCAATAAAATCTGGAGGGGAGAAGAGGAGTTAAGATGAGGCTATCTCAGGGCCAAATTAAGAGTTTCATGGGTTAATATTTTGTGAAAAGACTGTTGCAATCTCCAAACTCTTCAAATAACTCAAAACCAAAGCTTTCTAATCAATCCATTGAGTGCAACATAGGACAAAATTAAATTAACTTCCTCCCTTCCTTCTTCTCTCCCTTCCTTTACTCCTAGCTGGATCCCTCTAATCTTTGGAAGCTTTCTTTGGCTACTTCCCTAAAACAGTTTCTAACTATTCACAAAGGAACATGTGGTAAAGTGAAACCCTTTAAGTAATGGTCCCTATAAGTAAATGCTAAAACTAAACATTCTGCCCATTGACAAAATGAATCAGTGATATGTACATTCATTGCTGATGTCTATTTATAACATACATTTCACTTGTCTTGTATTACTTGGTATCACTTGTCTTCCCTTTGTTCACCAATTTGCTCGAGTGGCACCTGTAATATCTCCATATGTCCTGTTGCAAGCAATTGTAGCCAAGGGCATCTGTTTGCTCCAGGAACAGGAATAAGCACATGCCTTAGTTTGCATTTTAGTAGCTAAACATATCATAGATGTTCGTCATAAGTAGATATAGTCAGCAGCCTTGTATTAGGAGATTTCAAGAAGATCTATTATTGTAAACAAAGTGCCTATATCCAATACCTACACATAACCCGTAGCTGTTGCATACTCATTACTAAAATGCTGTAATATTCCTGTATTTATTGTGAAATCACTAATGCTCTGAGCAACCTCTATTTTACCAAATCCCTTAGGATCCCTGAAAAAGCATGCATTGTTTTTAACACAGCCACTGAAAGATTAATATCAGGATTGGCTCCAACCAGGATCTATTATAAATGATTAGTTTTCCTCAAACCTGTATGTAAACAGGCACGGAAAGTATAAGATGTGGAGACCAAGAGAGTGTAATAAAAGTTAGAGGATGGGAATGGAGACGATAACACCTACTATGATTTAATTGTAACAAACGTATTTGAAGGTACTTTGGTTTTATTTTCCTTTCATTTTAATTATGACCTTTTCCACTATGGAATTTCAGAACTCTTTGCAGTGGAGAGCAAATTTCTAAAATATATTGTCACAGGTAAAGACACCTTAGGGCCCTTTAACCTTTACTCACGTGAGAATTTCACACGTGAGACCAAAGACCTTCCATAATATCATTGAAGGCACACATAATGAGGCCTAGCTATGTTCCAAATATCTTGTGAGTATAGAGAGGGAACCAAGGACTATCTATAATACTCCAAAACTCAAAGTCTAGCAGTCTTATCATATATGTCCTTCTGAAGAGTGATTTATGCTTTATTAATGTTTATTTATTCCAACTTTTAAATCACAGATGTGAAAAGAGTTTCCTGGAGCATTCTGGTCTCTGAATACTGTTGTAGAGTGGACATATTCAAGCTTACTATGACTCCAGAGTACAGATGATTCCACAGGGATGAAGCAAATGGTTGCATTCAGATTGATGACACGTATTTGGCAATATATAAACAAAAAAACAAACAACAAAAATAAAGTAGTGTCGGGGAACACTGCCAGGGTCACGGACAGTGCCGGGAAGTGAGTTCCCTTTTACCCGAAGCCAGTGGGGAATGGATGAATACTCAGGAATATGGTGCAGTTTTAAAAGGCTTTACTTATCACAGGTTCAGGCATACAAGTCAGCAATAGAAAAAACCTGTGTTTAGGATTCCCAGCTAAAACCCCAGCCACGTGTAGGCCAAAATGGCTGCCACCACATGTAAAGGCCCTGTAAAGAGGAGGCAAAGACAAGACTCCCAAGAAGAGTGCGAGCCCAAAAAGAGAGCCCAAAAAGAGAGAGAGAGAGAGAGAGGAAGCAGGCTGGTTTTACACCCTTGCAACTCAGATCTCCCACTATTATGGGAAGCAGGAAGGGTCAACTGCCCTTAGGTAATTTCTCCCAGCACCTCACCTAGGCCCTATTATATGCTAATGTTTTGAGCCAAGATCTGCCTGGAAATGCCTTTATAGGGTACAGAAGGGGGTTTCTGAGATGGCATGTCTCTGTACCAAAGACTAATACTAATGCCAGTTAAATATTTCTCCAAGCCTTCACAAGAGTCTCGTCTACTTCATGGTAGTTTTGTATTTTAGTTGCCTTTGAGTTATCAGGGAGCCATGCTTGCTTGCTTGGAGGCAAACAGCATTTCTCTCTGGTCTAATTACTTAGTGATCCAACATGGCCAGGCAAATATGCTGGTAATATCTAGCCAGTCCCACGATGATTGTGGTAGCAAGAGAGAATATTTATACCAGCCAGTACAGAATACATGGTCAGATAAGACTGCCACATTTAGACTACCCCCCATCTATAAAGTGACCTGCAGGAGGCAATCCAGGGCAGATGCAGAGCCTCTTAGAGGAGTCCTGCAACAAATTAGCACTGCAAAAAAATATGTTTTTGTTACAAATGTTCTCTTGATTTTTTAAAAGTTTTAATTATCTATATATTATACTTATAAATAAATTTAAAAAAGAACAATGAAGGAAGGAGGGAGGGAGGAAGGAAGGAAGGAAGCGAAAAAGGAAGGAAGGGAGGGAGGGAAAGGGACAAAAGATAGGAGGGGCAGAAGGCAAATTCCTAACTGGAATTTGCTTGAAATTCCAGTTAGGCCATAATTAATATAATGAAATAGAAAACTTTTCTGCTACAGCCTGAGGGATTAGACTCCTTTCCCATATATTTTGTTTTACAAAGGACCATTCCTCCTAAAAACCCTTGGCATCTGCATTAAGGCCCTCCGCATCGCACTGCCAGTAAGGCACCTTTCTAATAAATTGCATTAACTTGGCAATGACTTCTTTGGTGTATATTTTCTGAAACTACACTTTAGAGATGAGACAGTAGAATTTGAAAAAGATTTTAAAAAATTAAAATTTCTGCCTGGTGCAGTTTCTAGGAACTAAAGCTGATCCTCAACAAATTATGCTAATTTACTGTACAGTGTTTAATTAATCCTTACCCCAGGCTAGTTCTAGGGTTTACTTTTTTTACAGTTTAGAACTTTGAAATAGTTAAAAAAATCCTTTCCATTTAAATTTAAAAAACACACTATTTGCTGAAGTTCAATTAAAAAAATAAATTTTTTTTAAATATATAATAGGCCCTATTATATAATATTATATAATAGGCCTATATAATAGGCCCTATGAAAAGCAGGATGAGAATGCTATTCGGGTCTCCCAGAGAGGAATCGAAAAGAGCTATGCTTGGAATATCACGTCTCACTCAAGTGAGTGAAGGAATCGGAGTTCTGACCTCCATCTCTATTCCAAAATCAGGGATGCTGTCTCCTTTGCCAAGGCTTCAAAATCAGATGGGCTGGACATGTAATGCGATTTGGAGGCAACCGCTGGACTAGAGCTACTACCGACTGGATTCCACGGGATGTCAAAAGATCACGTGGCCGCCCACCTACAAGATGGTCAGACTTCCTTGTCAAGACCCTGAAGGAACGATTTGAGGCTCTTCATATTCCTGAATCAACCAGATGCCATTGGGCTACATTGGCACGTGATGGGGTCCAATGGAAATGTTACTGGCGCCTGCTTGAGCAAATCGATGAATAACGGGATTCAAGTGATCAAGTGTGAAGTGATCAATTAAAAAAATATTTCCCCTAAAAACCTGGCTTATTGGCACATCACGTTGTCTTGCTCAATTTTTGATAAGAAGCGGGGGGGGGGGGGGGCTGTAATAAAAAAACATAAGATGCTTTTCGGTAATTGTTTTTTCCCTTTCTGAATAGAAGATGGTAGATGTCTTGTCAATATGGCAATTTTCCTAAACAGGACCATTGCCTGAGTATATTATGCTCAGTTAAACAGAAGTAGAACTAGAGATTGAGCTGGGAGGCGCTTCTCCAGTGAGAAAAACAACATGTTGCCGCACACCACATGGCGCTCAGCGATTCTTACTCCATAGGTTCAGTTTTCATCAGGGAGGGCAGTAGGCATGCAACACACTGCTCCGTCTCCTGACCACAGGTTCCAGTTGGATAGAAAACAGTCTTTTTTTTCATTCTAACCCATACAAAAAAGTCCCTGACTTAATCCTCAGCTGAAAACAAATGATGCTTTTAATCTTTTTTTTCCTTTTAGACACCTCTATATGGCCAAGAGCTACCTGAGTTTCATAAAGCTGCTGCTAGACCATCACAGAGGAAATGGAAAATAGAACCTGTCAGCCTGAATGCTTGCATAAATTTTGCTCCAATGAGGATATTTTTAAATTATTTTATCTTTTTTACACAATATGGCATCCGATTGTATTTATTTTTGCCTTTTTGGGTCACACCCAGCAATGCTCAGGGGCTACTCCTGGCTCTACACTCAGGAATTACTCCTGGCGGTGCTCGGCGGACCATATGGGATGCTGGGGATCGAACCCAGGCCGGCAGAGGCCGACTGAGTGCAAGGCAAATGCCCTACCTGCTGGGCTATCGCTCCAGCCCTATTTTTTTAACGCAAATCTTGACTTTAAGTAGGCCACTTCTTTCTAATTGTTTTCCAGGATGAAATGCTATCTTCATATTTTTTCATCTTTGCTTAGATTTGGAGTAAACCAATGGCCATTGTCTCTGGCACCTGAAAGCCACATACGATTAAAACTGATGTGGTACCACTGAGTTGGAATTCCCTTTAAAATACTCTAGACCAGTAATTCTTTTTCTCTTTATTGTGGAACTTCCCTTTCCAACTTATGTCACAGAGACAACTTAATCTCCCTTCTAGAGAAAACAAGAAAGGAGTGGAAACAGAACATGAAAAGAATGAAAGATTTCAGAGAAGTGTGATTTATTTAGCATTTTTTTAAATTATGCAATATCAATTTATTGTTTATATTAGAAGCTCTAAATTTCTGAAAATGCATGTAGTTCTTCTGTAATTTAAGGTAAATATATTAAGAATAAGAGATTTTCCAAAGCTGCCTCAGAATCAATTTTCTTTCATAGAAAGGACTTCAACCTATTCTTCAAACAATTGTTCAATGCATTTAAAACTTTCACTAAGACTTCTAAAACCTATTAACCACAATAGATTTTAGCATTTACTTAACAGATTTTGACATCTATTCTTCCATTTTAAAATGGCATGTCTTTTTTCCAATAAAGCGTTAAGTACCTGAAGGCAAGAATTCAATCTTGTATTTTTTCACTCCTTGCCCTCTCATCATCTAGTGAATTGTTTATCCAATAAGAAAATGAATGTTTGTTAAATTTAACCTGTTCCCACTCTACCATAAGGTCAAACATTTGATTGTGGCAAATGTTTGATAAGAGCAGGACTACTGACAGGACCACTAGTTACCCTTGGTTTTCAGTCTGAATTATGCAAAGGCATGAAACAAGAAAACATGTACTTGGAAATGTTGGTTCTCTGATCTGTAATTGATCACCATTTTCCTCTTTTCATTTTGTGTGTCTTGCATCACTTTAAAGCTCTCTCAAAAGAGCGAATTACTGAGTTTCTCGACAATAACAAGAAATAAACAAGACCAAAGATGTTGAAGTACTTGAGGAAATTATAAACACTAAAGATTTATCGAACTGTTATTGATAAGAAATAATTAGAAATAAAATAAATGTCGAAAATAGAAATATTTAAGTAAATTAGGACCTGTCTTCCTATCAGAAAACATAGTGAAATCATGTTTGCAAAGCTGAGATGAAATAGTAAATTGGATTAAAATTTATATATCTTGGGGTCAAGGACACAGAGCAGTGATAGAGCATTTGCCTCGCATGTATGAGGTCCTGTGTTCGATTCTTGGCACCGGAAATAGAAAGCTAAGACTAAAACTGCACGAAATGCAATATAGCCTTGGGAACCAGGTAAGGATGTGACAAAGCCACATATTCAAATGAACAGAAGCAAGATCTCGTTCAACTGAGAAAGATCTAGATGAAGGAAACAGGAAAATAAAATTGCACCTAAGCGCTAATAAAAGAAACATACATCACAGGTATAATTGTTTATGACAAAGGAACATTATGAAAACAAAAAGTAAATTGTTAAATTACAGAAATAGCAGGAGGGGCAGAGCGACAGCACAGCAAGTAGGGCATTTGCCTTGCATGCTGCTGATTTGGGTTTGATCCCCGGCATCTCATATGGTCCTCCGAGCACCTCCAGGAGTAATCCCTGAGTGCAGAGCCAGGAGTCACCCCTGAGCATTTCTGGGTGTGACCCCCCCAAATAGCAATAATCTAAACTGAGAGTCACAAATACCATCAAAACAAACACAATCTTATCTTTCCCACATTGTCTTCTTGAGAGAAAACAGAAATTTTTTATCTTACACAGGTATCAACAATATATGATTCTTTTCCATTGTTAGTTTTAGCTCATTTTGTAAATTTTATGATAGTTTTAAAAGATGCAAGGATGTGGTTCAAATGACAGAGTATATGCCTTGCCTGTGTGAAGCCCTGGGGGGTGTAGTGGCACCACATTCCCTACCCTGCCCTCAAGGCACACAGAGTGTGGCTCCACACAATAGCAACAGTTAACTTGTTTGTTTGTTTTTTTTTTTTGTTCAAAAGATGCTCATTATGTTTTCTGGATGGCCAAACTTGGAAATAATTAAAGGACTTAATAGTTAAAAGAAAAATGTTCTCATAATCCTCCTTGACCTACACATGAAAGGCAGTAATTAAATTGGATATCTGCAGCCAAGTCCTTCAAAAGCACATAGCGTTCTGAACTGCAGATGACAGCAAGAGAGGAAAGAAGTGGCATGGATTAGTTGCCTAACTCATGTTAGAGTCAGAAACTCTCACAGACCTACATTTGTAATGTGGATGGACTGGAGACATTCACAGGATCAATGACCTCTAGGACATGGTAATTGGCTAGCCAAGAAAGCAAAGTTATTTCTGGAAAAGACACAGATAAAGTCAGTTATCAAAACATCCCTGGAACACTCAGATGTTCCATTGAAGTCCATGGACTCAAATCTGAAATAGGTCTAAATCTTACTAATTTTATTCATTTATAGGATGCCCATTCTTCAGAAGTCCATAATTTCTAAACTTCTCTCAGATTGTATCTCTCCCTGATTTACAATCTGTGGCTGTTGGCATCCCTGTTCTATCCTGCTTAGTGACACAAAGCATAGACTATTTTTATGCTTTTTTTTGCTTTTCCTTCATTAAAAGTAAGGGCAGGGGGCCGGGGAAACAGTCCAGTGATAGGGTGTTTTCCTTGCACATGGCCAACCCTGGTTCGATCCCCGGCATCTCTTATGGTCCCCAGAGCACCGCCAGGAGTAGTTCCTGAGCAAAGAGCCAGGAGTAACCCCTGAGCATCGCCTGGTGTGACTCCCAAAAATAAATAAATTAAATTAAATTAAAGTAAGGATACTGGTAGAGGGTAGTAGGTATTTTGTTGATAGGCTTTAGGAATTTTACATATCAGTACCATAAACTTGATAGGAAACTTGAGATTTTTCAGCAGGTTAGTCACTTGTCTAGCATTCGCTGAACCCGGCTTCAAATCTCAACATCCTATATTGACCCTCAAGCCCTGCCAGTAGAGATTCCTCAGAAGAGCCAGGAAATAAGCCTGAATACTTCTGGATGTGACCCAAAACAAACAAGAAAACAAAAAAGACAGAAAATACACACATAAACATATATATGGATATATATGGGGCAGAGAGCTAAAACAAAAAGTTAGGAACTTACTTTGCATGCAGCAAATCCTAGTGCAAATCCCTAGCATCACATCAGATTTCCCAAATACCAGCAGGAAAGATTTCTGAGCACAGGTTCAGGAGCAAATTCTGAGCACTGCCTGCTACGACCAAAAAAAAAAAAAAGTCCCTGCAAATAATAATTTTTATTTATTTTTTAATTTTTATTATACAACCATGAGATGTACGGTTACACAAGTGTTAATTTTTGGGTTTCAGTCATACAGGTTTCAGTACCACCCCCCCACCAGAGCCCACTTTCCACCACAATGTCCTATGATACTCCCCTCCCTCAGCCTGCATCTATGGCAGGCAATTTTCATCTTTCTCTCTCTCTCCTCTCTCTCTCTCTCTCCTTTTACACACTGGCTTGCAATACATACAGTTAGAGTTATCATGTATATCCTTTTGCCTACTTTCAATGCTCAGTTCTACGCAGGTATTATCATTTACAATAATTATTAGTACACTGTTCCTTTCCCTGTATTGCCTAACCTCTGACTCCCACACTTTTGCAGTAGGTCCTACCCACTGACAAGACCTCCTGATCCATGAATTTTTCTGGCTCAGGATATTGGTATCATGCTATTTTTTTATATCCTGCAAATAAATGCTGTCATTCTATATCTGTCCTTTTCTCTCTGGATAATTTCACTCAAAATGGTCCTTTTGTGTCCATCCACTTATAGGAAAATTTCATAACTTCGTTTTCCTAACAGCTGCATAGTATTTCATTGTGTATATGTACCAAAGTTTCTTTATCGAGTCATAAGTTCTTGGGCATTCTAGATGTTTCCAGATTCTGGCTATCGTGAATAGTGCTGCTATGAACATAAAAGTGCAGAGGTGTTTCTGCTGTGTGTTTTTGGCCTTCCAGGATATATTCCCAGGAGTGGTATGGCTGGGTCAAAAGGGAGCTTAATTTCTAGTTTTGGGAGGAATGTTCATATAGTTTTCCAAAAAAGGCTATACCAGTCAACATACCCAGAGACATGAGTTGCTGAGATGGGATGAGAGTCCCTTTCTCCCCACATCCACGCCAGAATTTGTTATTCTTGCTCTTTTGGACATGTGCTAGTCTCTGTGGTTTGAGATGGTATTGCCTTGTTGTTTTGATTTGCAACTCTCTGATTTTAGTGATGATGAACATTTTTTCATATGCTTTTTGGCCATTCAAATTTCTTCCTTGTCAAAGATTTTGTTCATTTCTTCTCACCATTTTTTGATGGGGTTGACTGTTCTTCTTGTAACGTTCTACCAGTGCCTGATACATCCTGGATATTAACCCCTTATCAGGTGGATATTGGGTGAATATTCTTTCCCATTCTGTGAACTGTCTTTGTATCTTGGTCACTATTTTTTTTGAGATGCAGAAGCTTTTCAGTTTCATGTAGTCCCATATGTTTATCTTTGTTTCTAGTTGCTTTGTTAGTGGAGTTTTATCTTTGAAGATGCCTTTAGTTTCTATGTTGTGAAAGGTTTCTCTACATTTTCTTCGACATACTTTATGGATTCAGGTCTGATATGGAGATTTTTTATCCATTTTGATCTGATTTTTGTGCATGGTGTTAGACAGAGGTCCAAATCCACTTTTTACATGTAACTGCCCAGTTTACCCAGCACCACTTGTTGAAGAGATTTTCTTTGCTCCATTTCATACTTATTGCTCCTTTATCAAAGATTAAATGATCGTGTATTTGAAGATGGATGTCAGGATACTCAACTCTATTCCATAGGACCTTAGGTTGTTTTATTCCAATACCATGCTTTTTATTTTAATTTTTTTGGGTCACACCCGGCAATGCTCAGGGGTTTCTCCTGGCTCTGCACTCAGGAATTACTCCTGGTGGTGCTAGGGGGACCATATGGGATGCCGGGGATCAAACCCCGGGCCAGCATAGGCCAGCCACATACAAGGCAAATTTCCTACCCGCTGGACTATCGTTCTGGCCCCATCATGCTGTTTTAATTACTACTGCTTTGTAGTACAGTTTGAAGTTGGGTAGGTGATGCCTTTCATCTTCTTTTTCCCAAGGACTGCTTTAGCTCTCTGTGGAAGTTTATTGTTTCATACAAATTTTAAGAGTGTTTGGTCAATTTCTCTGCAGAATATCCTGGGTATTCTTATAGGGACTGTGTTGAATCTGTATATAGCTCTAGAGAATCTTACCATTTTGACAATGTTGATTCTCCCAATCCATGAGCAGGGACTGTGTTTCCATTTCCTTGTGTCCTCTTTTATTTCTCAAAGCAGGTTTTTATAGTTTTCTTTGTACTGGTCCTTTACACTCTTTTAAGCTGATTCCTAGCTATTTGATTTTCTGTGGCACATTGTGAATGGGATCGTTTTCTTAATATCCCTTTCTTCTCTTTTTGTTATTTGTATATAGGAAAGCTACTGACTTTTGGGTATTGATTTTGTACCTGCCACTCTACTATAGGTATCTATTTTTTCTAGGAGCTTTTTTGGTAGAGAGTGTAGGGTTCTCTAGGTATAATATCATGTCATCTGCAAATAGTGATAACTTGACTTCTTCCTTGCAAATCTGGATGCCCTTAATGTCATTTTGTTCACAGATTGCTATGCCAAGTACTTCCAGTACTATATTGAATAGAAGTGGTGAGAGTGGACAACCTTGTCTTGTCCCTGATCTTAGGGGAAGGATTTCAGTTTTCTCCAGTGAGAATGATGCTCACTGTAGGCTTTTGGTAGATGGCTTTGACTATATTGAGGAAGGTTCCTTCAGTTCCCTTTTTATGGAGAGTTTTTATGATGAATGGATGCTGGATCTTGTCAAATGCTTTCTCTGTGTCTATTGATATGATCATATGATTTTTTCTATTATTGATATGATGGATTATGTTGATTGACTTGTGAATGTTGAACCATCCTTGCATTCCCGGGATGAATCCTACTTGGTCTTGACGTATAATCTTTTTGATAAGTCTCTGGATTTTGTTTGCTAGTATTTTGTGGAGATCATTGCATCTGTGTTCATCAGGGAGACTGGTCTGTAGTTTTCAATTTTTGTGTTGTCTCTTTCTGCTTTGGGTGCACTGGAGAAAAATGTGTATTCAGCTTTTTTTGGATGAAAAGACCTGTATATATCCACCAGCCTTTTTTCTTCCGTTACTTTCTTCAGGGACAGTATTTCCTTGGTGAGTTTCAGTCTTGTTGATCTATGAATAGTTGATAAAGCAGTGTGGAAGTCTCCAACTACTATTATCTTACTGCCAATGTCTTCTTTGAAGTCTATTAGCAGTTGTTTTAAGTATTTTGCTGGCCCCTCATTTGGTGCATATATGTTTAGGAGTGTAATTTATCCCTGACATACATATCCCATAATAATTAAGAAATAGCCTTAACTGTACCTTCTAACTGTTTTCAGCCTGAAGTCTATGTTGTCAGATACTAGTATGGCCACCCAGCCTTTTTATGAAGAGTTTTTTGCGTGGAAAAAAACTCTTCCAGGGGCTGGAGCGATAGTCTAGTGGGTGCCGGCCGGGTTCAATCCCTGGCATCCCATATGGTCCCCTGAGCACCGCCAGGGAGTAATTCCTGAATGCAGAGCCAGGAGAAACTCCTGAGCACTGCCGGGTGTGACCCAAAAAAGCAAAAAAAATAAAAGTCTTCCAGTCTTTGACTTTGAGTCTGTGCTTGCTCTGATTATTCAGACGTGTTTCTTGTAGGAAGCAGAATGTTGGGTTCAGCTTTTTGATACATTTTGCCACTCTGTGCCTCTTAATTAGTGTTTTTGGCCATTGACATTGAGAGAGATTATTGACATATGATTTTATGCCATCTTTTTTAATAAATTTGTTGTGCTTTTAGGGTTTGTCTTACAGTAGCTTCTTCAGTCCTTTTAAAGTTGGTTTTGAGTCTATGAAGTTCTTGAGTTGTTACTTATCTATGACGTTATGTATCTTTCCTTCAAATCTGAATGTGAATCTGCCAAGTAAAGAATTCTATTCCATAGGTCTACGGGTCTTTCTCTATACCAATACCACACTGTCTTAATTACAACTTCTCTGTAGTAGAGCTTGAGGTTGGGAAAGTGATACCTCCCATCTTCTTTTTCCCAAGGATTGCCTTAGCTATTCCTGGGGGTTTTATTATTCCATACAAATTTCAGGAGTGTTTGTTCAATTTCTTTGAAATTGAACATGGGCATCTTTATAGGGACCGCATTGAATCTGTATAAAGCTTTTGGGAGTATTACCATTTTGATAATGTTAATCCTTCCAATCCATGAGCAAGGAATGTGTCTCCATTTCTTCAGGTCTTTTATTTCCTGAAGTTACTTTTTGTAGTTTTCTTTGTAGAGATCCTTTACATTCCTTGTCAAACTGATTCCTAGGTATTTGATTTTCTGTGGCACAATTCTGAATGGGATAGTTTCTTTAATGTCCCTTTCTTCTCTTTCGCTGTTTGCATATAGGAAGGCCATTGACTTTTGGGTATTGATTTTGTACCCTGCCACTCTACTATAGGAATGTATTATTTCTAGGAGCCTCTTGGTAGAGAGTTTTGGGTTTTCCAGGTATAATATCATGTCATCTGCAAATAGTGATAACTTGGCTTCTTCCCTTCCTATCCAGATGCCCTTAATGTCTTTTTTCTTCCCTGATTGCTATGGTAAGTACTTCCAATACTATATTGAATAGAAGTGGTGAAAGTGGGCAGCCTTGTCTTGTCCCTGATCTTAAGGGGAAGGCTTTCAGTTTTTCCCCATTGAGAATGATGCTCGCTGTGGGCTTGTAGTAGATGGCCTGGATTATCTTGAGGAAGGTTCCTTCAATCCCCATTTTATGGAGAGCTTTTATCGTGAAGAGGTGTTGAATCTTGTCAAATGCCTTCTCTGCATCTATTGATATGATCATATGGTTTTTCTTTATCTTTTTGTTGATATGATGTATTATGTTGATTGACTTTGCGGATGTTGAACCATCCTTGCATTCCCAGGATGAATCCCACTTGGTCATGGTGTATAATCTTTTGATGACTCTTTGGATTCTATTTGCTAGTATTTTGTTGAAGATCTTAGCATCTGTATTCATCAGGGAGATTGGTGTGTAGTTTTCCCTTTTTTTGTGACATCTCTGACTGCTTTGGGTATCGGGGTGATATGTGCCTCGTAAAAGCTATTTGGGAGTGTTTTTGTTTCTTCAATTTGCTGGAAGAGCTTAAAAAGAATTGGGAGTAGGTCCTCTTTAAAGGTTTTGTAAAATTCACTGGTGAATCCATCTGGACCTGGGCTTTTGTGTTTGGGGAGACTTTTGATTACCAATTCTATCTCCTCGATGGAGATAGGTTTGTTGAGTTATTCCAAATCTTCTTGTTGCAGACTTGGGAGGGTATAGGAATTCAGGAATTTGTTCTAGGTTTCTTCTAGGTTCTCTTGTTCCGTGGCATACAGGCTCTCATAGTAATCTCTGCTGATCTTTTGAATTTCTTTGATGTCTGTTGTGATGTCCCCGTTTTCATTTCTGATTCTATTTATTTGGGTTCTCTCTTTTCCTTTCCTTACAAGTCTTGCAAGTGGTTTGTCAATCTTGTTTATTTTTTCAGAGAACCAGCATTTGGTTTTGTTGATCTTCTGGATTGTTTTTTCACATTCCATCTCATTGATTTCTGCTCTAAGTTTTATTATTTCTTTCTTTCTGCTTGGGTTGGGCTCCTTTTGTTGATCACTCTCTAAGATCTTAAGTTGTGAGGTCAGACTGTGATGGCCTTTTCTTCTTTTCTGATGAATGCTTTAAGAGCTATGAACTTTCCTCTTAACACTGCTTTTGCTGTATCCCACAAGTTCTGGTAATCTGTGTCTTCAGTCTAATTTGTTTCAAGGAATCTTTGGATTTCCTCTTTGATTTCTTTTATGACTTGCTGGTTGTTCAGCAGTGAGCTGTTTAGTTTCCAGGTACTTGATATTGTTCTCCTTTTTTTGTGTACAATTAACTTCTATTTTCAGTGCATCATGGCTTCATCCCATTGTTCTTTGTTCCACTGCTGATCCATTTTCCAGTCTTTTTCCTTCTTATGTATTTCTCTAAGTTCTTTCTGCAGCTCATCTTCAGTCTAACTGATTCTCTCTTCTGCTGCTGTCATCCTACTGTTGAGAGCCCCTATTGTGTTTTTCATTTCATCTACTGAGTTTTTAAGCGATGATATTTCTATTTGCATGGTTCTCATTTCTGCTCTCATTTCCTCCCGTAATTTATTGACTGCCCTTTCAACTGCTTCTTTTATGTTCTCCTGTATTCTATTGGACATCTGCTCCATTTTTTTAGTTAAGCTCCTTAAGCATCCTACCAATTTCTTCTCTAAATTCATTGTCAGAGAGATCATGCACATCTGCATTCTTTTTTGAGTCTTCAGTGTTGATTCCTTCATCTGTTCTTCGAACTGGGGATCTGCGTTGTTTCCCCATGGTGTTGCGGTGCTCAGGGATAGATTCCTCTAGTGTACAGTTTCTTTTTTCTCGAGGGTATTACCTTCCCTTGGTGTTGAATTTCCTATATTTGTATTAATAAGCACCCGCCCGGCCAGCCTCACACCCCAGGGGGAATACCTGAGGCGGACAAAGGCCGGTGTGAGAGTTCAAAATGTCCATTTACTTCTGCTTCCGCTCAAATTTTGGGGGGTTGTAGTTCCACCTTCTGCTGAGGCCTGGGGCTCTACCACGACCCCAGGGGCCCGCCCAGCCAGCTGCACACCCCAGGGAGAGTACCTGAGGCGGACACAGGCCGGTGTGAGAGTTCAAAATGTCCTACTGCGAGTATTTTTTCTATATTCTGCTGTTTCCTAGAGTTTCTGCATCCATCTTGGAGATCACTGACTCTGTCCTCAGTGACTGTTACTCTGCTGCAAAAGCCCTTCCAATGAGTTTTTCTTTTCACCCACCGCATTTGAATGTCTGTTATTTCTGCTTGCATTTTCATTTCCATTTTCCTCACTTCTGCTTTAATGTTCTCTTTCATTTTATTGACTGTGTCCCATTGCTTCCTTGAGCTCTTTATTCATCCTTAACAGCTCCTTTCAAAATTCCTTATCAGAGAAGTTGTACAGCTCATCATTATTGCTTGGCTCATCTTGGCAATCAGCTTCGCTAATTGAGTTTGATGGAATTCTGCATTGCTTTACCATTATGACCGTTACTGGTTTCAACTTGTGTGTTCTTGTGTGGCTGGGCAGTATAGTGGGGTTTGTCAATGGTTCACAGAGTTTTGTGGGAGTTGGGGAGTATTGTTGCTAATGTACCTTGGTACGTCTATATAGATATACTAATATGGACTACTTCATGTGGGCGTCCTAGTTTTCGTCCGTTTGAGTTTTGGGGTGTGAAACATGCAAAAGTCTGATCCCTTTGTGTGCTGGCCTCTGGGTTGGGCTGGGTATGGGAAGAGGGGATTGGAATGCACCTGGGGCAGAGCCAGCAAAATCAGGTAGAGCATGGTGCATGGGAGTGGATTGGGTCCGATGGCGGAACATGGCCACTTCAGGCCGCCAACAACCTTTGTCCTCTCCTTTGCCCCAGGGTTGGTGGTGGGTATGAAATTTTTAAATAGTATGTTAAGTTACTATTTTCTTCTCCTCATGGTATAATAAAATTGTTGTTATTATACATATTATACTATACTTTTTTAATGTATCATAATAAAATATAGTAATCACTTGTATCACTTCAGTTGGATCACTTGTCTTCCCATTGTTCATCGATTTGCTCAAGTGGACACAAGTAACATCTCCATAGGTCCTGTTGCAAGTAAGTGTATCCCAAGGGCATCTGCTTGCTCCAGGAACAAGAACAGCCTCAAACCATTCCTTTATGTCATGAGAATGAGGTCCATAATTGTAACTGGGTTTTGGAATATCAAATAAAACACGGGCAGCTTGCCAGGCTCTGCCGTGCAAGTGGTATACTCTGAGTAGAAGGCTCTCATCTTGAGCATTTACTGAAGAAACTCAATGGGAAAGGATCAGGTTTTCTCTTGGGTAGAGCTCTGAGGAGCAGTGGAATCTGGATGCTGAGAATGACTGGCCTCATGGTGTGGGGGTTCCTCTGGCTTCTTGTTAGGCTCACTGGGATGACGGGCCATGGCTAGAGCCTGCCTAGGACAATATACAGTGTATAAATGTGAAATATCCTGGAAGTACCAGTCCTAACATCCAGTACTATATAAGACTGTTGCATGGCCGCAGATCAGCTGTGTACCAATGGAGCTTTGGGTCAGGAATGTCTCTCTTTCGGGGTTGCTGGCATGAAGGTGGAGCCCAAATCCCCGCTCCAAGCCCATCCAGTGTGGCCCCTCTCCCACACATGTGAGTGAACCCTTGGAGTAATGTTGGACTTGGCCAGGGACTGGCCAAGCCCTTTATTGCCCTCCAGAGCTCCTTTACTGCCCTCCAGAGCCCTTTACTGCCCTCTGGTTTATTTCCATGTGGGGCAGAGTGGCACAGCTTGGGTCTGGAGTGTTTGGTTCTGAATTGTTTCCCTTCTGGGGTTGCCACGGAGCTGTGGGTCTGGCATGTCTCTCTTTTCGTGGTTGCTACTATGAGGTGGAGGAATGGGAGGAGGAGCCCAAATCACTGCTCCAAGTCTGGCCATCATGGCCCCTCCCCAGCACATATAGTTATACAAAATGGTTTAATTAGTTCAGTGCAATAGAGGTAGAAATATTAATAATTTCTTAAATCAATATGATGCAATATTAAATCTGTTTTCAAACATAGAAGCATACTAATATATTTAATAGAAAAATACCTTAAATGTAACTAAATTTAGTTTAAATGAGAAAATAGTTTTGTATGATTTCATTTTCAAATGCATATATGTATGCCATGCATATATATCATACGGAAGGATGTACCTAGACATATATATTTATATACATGTTTATATAGACACAAAATTTTCAATGATATTTCCAATATTAGTCATTTCCAATGTATCACTGTATCACTGTCTTCCCGTTCATCATCGATTTGCTTGAGCGGGCACCAGTAACATCTCCATATGTCCTGTCTCATGCAAGTAGAACCCAAGGGCACCTACTTGCTCCAGGAAAATAAAGGGCCTCAAACCATTCCATCAGGTCATGGGAATGAGGTCTATAATTGTTACTGGTATTTGGCATTACAAATATGGCACGGGTAGCATGCCAGGCTCTGCCGTACGGGTAGCATATTCTTGAAGTCATTTCTGACTTCAAGAATTCATTTCTGACTTCAAAATTCCAATGTATGGCATTACCCATAATTCATTTTCCTTAATGTGTTCAAAACTTTCTATATTCAACACATATAAGTTGCTTAACACAAAATAAGTTAAAACCTGGATGGGATTTCCAGAAATCAAATCTGGAATGAAACAGATCTAAATGCAAGTTAATTCACACAAAATTTTAAAAAAAATTAATTTTTTAAAAAAGCCAGAGGAACCTCCACACCATGAGGGTCACCATTTTCCACATCTGGACTACACTCTCCTCAGAGCTCCACTCAGCAGAAGAGCTGAGCACAGGGTAGTTCATCAGTGACCCACCCTGAAGCAGTCTTTCTTCAAGGTCAGCCCAGGTCTGCCGATCCAGAGACTCACACACACTGGGCAGAGCTGCTACTTGCTCTGTGTTCGGGAGGGATGGCAGGTTTTAGATCTGGCCCTCCACCCCAGCAGAAACTTGCAAGAAGCCAGAGGAATCCCCACACCATGAGGGCCACCATTTTCCACATCCGAACTCCCTCTCCTTAGAGCTCCACCCAGCTGAAGAGCTGATCACAGCCCAGCTCATCAGTGACCCACCCTGCAGAAGTCTTTTTTCAAGGCAAGCCCAGGTCTGCCAATCCAGAGACTCACACACACACACACACACTGGGCAGATCTGCTACTTGCTCTCCCTGTTCCCAGCTGATCATGAGGCGTCCAGGAGGGATGGCGGGTTCTAGTCATAGCCCGCCACCCCAGCAGAACCTTGCAAGAAGACAGAGAAACCCCACCCCATGAGGGCTGCCATTTCTACCTCCGGACTCCCTCTCCTCAGAGCTCCACCCAGCAGAAGAACTAATCATAGCCTGGCTCATATATAACACGCATCGGACAGCTTGCCAGGCTCTGCCATGAGGGCGCTATATTCTCATTACTTTGTGGGGCTCTCTCAGAGGGGTGGGTAGGAGATTTATGGCAATTTGGAGGTAAATCGTGCGACCGCACAGCAGTTGCGGCGCAGTGCGGAAAGCTGGTTTCTACTCTGCTGGGTGTACCTGTGTCTTAGGCTCAAGCATTCCTGGGCTTGAAATACTCTCCTCTGAAGGGCGGGTCTCTGCAGGGTGGGTCCTCATAAATACTTTAACAAATCAATATTCCATCATATAAGTCTGTATATAGGTCTTATAGGTCATTAGGTCTTCATTTGTGTTTGACAAAACTAACAATCTAAAAGAGAACCCAAAACTCCAAAATACATAAATAATATATAATAATACATAAATACATAAATATCTACATAGGAAAATGAGATTAGAGAAAGTTTTAATTCATAAATAAACTTTATACAAGTTCTGTCTCAGAGTCAACTACTCTGAATGCTTAGAATAGTATTCTTAGAATGTATTTATAACACAAATATAACAGCATATTTATATTCAACAGCCAGTTTAAAAATGCCATCATGCATTTTGAAAACAATGAAAAAAAAATTAGTGAATTTTTGAGACAACACCCACCTGTGTGCAGTGGACCATATATGGTGCTAGGGATTGACTGATATTGGCTGCGTAGAGGCAACTGCTTCACTCTGTACTATTGCTCCAGTACAAGACTATTTTCTTCATTCTTCTCAAATATATAGTTATTTAATATGCGACCATAAAGGAAAAATAACAATTAAGAGGTGAGGCAAATATTACACAAATTAGTTTTGTGTAGTTCTAAGCAAAACAAGCAAGAAAAAAATGCAAGGTAATAGTCTGAAAAAAAGTAAATCCAAATAGACAAAACAAAAAAGAGCTTTTATTAAAAAAAGTATAATTATAAGAAAAAGGGGGGATGTCATTTTATGTCAAGAGGAACAATTCAACAAAAAAGAAAATACCATGAAAAGGGGGAAATGAAACTGTCCTAAAAAGCAGACAAAAAGCATAGATCAAATACAATAAACACAGAGTATATTTCTAATATTCCATATTTATCTTGAAACAGTTCTCAAACTTGGACACTGATAGTGATAATAGAAGTTATCAGATAGTAGAAATTCTGACAAAATTCATAATAGAAAACAATTGGCGGAAAAGCTAGACAGCTATAACAGATGGCATTAATATTTCTTAATATTCCCATTTCTAGCTTCTTCTTCACTACATAATAACCTCCCCAGGTTAATCAAATGACATTTTTATAAGGTAATCACTAGCCTCTCTCAAAAAAGACAAGGATGTAGTTCTCACAAAACTATTCCAGTCACTCATAAGAGAACAGTCTCCTGCAATGGAAAGAGATTGAGATTTTTCAGAGCAAAGAATCTCACAGGGAGAAGCTTCATTTTCCCTGATTGGCTCTTCTATTCTGGTAACCATATTAACACTAATATTGGACAGTGATCTAATTACAAAGTTTCAGAGAACACAACTTTGTGCCTATGTAAGATTCCAAAGACAAGTGAATATATATATATATATATATATATATATATATACATATATTATCGGGCCAAACAGATGAAACAAGGACTAAGTTGCTTAAGGTGCTTGCCTTGCATGTGGTTGACCCTTATTCGAATATTCTAACCTCCAACAACATATATGACTCCCAAGCACTATAAGGATTGCTCCTTAGCAAAGAGCTAGGAAAAGCCCCTAAGCATTACCAGGTGTGGTCAAAGCCCCACCCTGGACCCCACCACAACCACCAGAAAGAGGAGGACAAAAGAAAACTGGAAAATGTCTAGGACTACAAATAGAGACAGACAACTCACATGAAAATGGTAAAACCACAATGTTTGCTAAGCCATTCAAAACATGATGGGAAAAAGAATTTTGTTGGTTTAGGGACCAAAAAGCAATACTGAAGACGAACTCTTGGCTCTCCACTCAGAGATCACTTCTGGAGGGCTCAGGGACCATATCAAGTGCTAGGGATCAAACCCAGGCCATATATGCACTGCAAGGGTCCTAGCTGCTGTACTAATTCTCTGGCCCAACAAAAGAATTTTGACAGATTGGTCTAGATTTTTTCTCTATTACACCCAGGTCATATTACTTGTAATTAACTTAGAGATAGCTAATTTTATAGAAAAATTCTATCTAAATTCCTTTGGGTATTTAAGACACAGACAAAAGTAAAAAGATTTCTCTGAAGATCTCTTTTTCTTAATTGCCTTAAATTCAAAATGATCCTTAAGTCAAGTGGATTTCTTCTTCTATGCCTCACATCACCCCTAATTCAAATCATTGATCTCTCTCTGTACTTTATCAGAAAAAACTTCTGAGACTGGAAAGAGTACAGTGGGTGGAAGATTCCCTTACGTGCAGCCAACTCAGATTCAAATATGAGCATCCCAGTTTTAGTCCCGGCCATCACCTTAGTAGGGCCTTGGAAGCAACCAGATGAAACTCGCTCAGCAAAATAGCCACCATTTTCACAGTTCGGACTCCATAGCTTATCAGATCCCCACCCAAAAGAGAAGCTGATCTCAAGCCCAGTTCAGCAGAGCAGTCGAGTTCAAACCCAGGTAGGCAGTTCTCAGAGGCAAAAGTCAATGGGTATTCGTGGAGATAGAGCTGGGGTCACCCTTCCCTTCTCTGTCCAGTACAGGAGGCCTGGTGGCCCCACCCATGAACTGCCTCAGATGGGTTTTGGGCGTGGGCCCATCACCTTGGGGGGTCCCCGAGCATCCAGATGAGACTCGCCCACCCCAATCACCTGTATCACCTGTTTTCCTATTATTCATTGATTTGCTCAAGTGGGTGCCAGTAACAACTCCATTCATTGGGAATGAGGTCCATTATTGTTACTGTTTTTGGCATATCAAATACACCATGGGTAGCTTGCCAGGCTCTGTCGTGGCACTGGGTTTATCCCAGAGGGCCCAGTCTTTTTCTATGTCAGACAATCAACCATCCAGGGCCCATGGGGCAGAGCCCTGGGGGGTGTAGACAAACCTGTCTCCTGTCTTCCACCTGCTGATGTAGCTGGGCACCAAAGTCACACCTGCAACACCTTGAGGGGCATGGATGATCCTATAGAGCTTATTTTTCAGGCAATACTAGGAATCAGTGATAATACCTGAGAACCTAGGATTATTCAGGATTCCCCTTTGAAGTTACAAAGAGATAACATTATTTACCCTATGTGTAGGTATCTTTTTGGGGGGTCTTTGGTGTTAGGAAATGTGCACTGGAGGAGGAATGGATGTTGGAGCAGTGTATGACTGAGACCCAATCATGAAGAGTGTATCACATGGTGATTCAATTAAAAAAGAAAATAAAAGGCTTTGATACAGGAGTTTTTATAGATATCAATAAAAAGCTACTTAGAACAATGGTTTTTAAATACATAATAGATAAAGATGCATCCCTTAAACCAAGGTGCTCTACCCTGAAGCAAAGACCAGAAGAGTCGGAATGGCTTCATCTAATTCTGATTTTTTAATTTTTATTTGGTTTTGGATAGCATATCCAGCTGTGCTCAGGGCTAACTCTAACACTCAAGGATCACTCCTGATGGACTTAGGGGGACCATATGGGGTACCAGGGATAGAATCCAGGTTGGCTATGTGCAAAGTGTAGCCCTATCAGCTGTAACATGAACCAGAGTTTTGAGATAGCACCAAGGATTAAGTTTACACCATTCATCTGAAAAGAGAGATGCAGAGGCACAAAGAAGCAAATGTATCACGTACATGATGCAAACTCTGTAGCTAGGAAAGAATTTCAGCTTTGAAGCTGAAATGGCACAGCCTTTTATTGCACAGCCTTGAAGCAAACAGATTGGAGACCTAGAAAAGTTTTGCGGAATTGAACTGCCAGAGACTCCAAGAATCTAGTTGGAGGTTTCTAATATTCCTGAGGACAGGGACTGGAGGACTATCTCAGTGATTTGGAATGTCCATCTTGCCAGCCTTAAGAGTTCAAGCCCTGGTGCCCCTCACATGGTCATCATGATCGTGGCAGCTCTGCCATCTGTGATCCCCCAATGACAAAAAGCAACTTCCAGCCACAATAGCTGCCATTTTTGCTGTCTGGATACTGCAGCACATCAGAAACCACCCAGGCAAGACGCTGATCTCAAGACCAGATTAACAAGAGTAGCAGAGTTTGAGCCCAGGTAGGTGGCTCCCAGAAGCAGAAGTCACAGGGGCACTCGTCAGATGGAGCTGGGGCCACCCCTTCCCGTCTCTATCTTGTCCCAGAGTCTGGTGGCATTGCCCAGGAACTGCCCTGGGGTGACCAGCTATAGCATGCAGAGTCTCAGACTAAATGGGGAGGGCTTGCACTCAGCTTTCTCCCTAGTCCAGCAGACCATGAGGCTCCCTAAGTCCATCAAACTAGTGGAACCGATCATGTCCTAGAATATACTACATTCCACAATGTGTAGGAAAGATAGGCAGGAGGGAGAGATAGAGAGAAAAGAAATACATAACCCGCCATGGGGGTGGGCTGGGGGATGGGGGGAGGGAGGTGGGGACATTGGTGATGGGAGATATGCATGGGTGGAGGGATGGGTGTTGGAACACTGTAAAACCAAAACTCACACATGGGCATCTTGCAATTGTAAGTCTAAAGGTGGTTCCCCTCTCCATTTTGTCGAGCCTGGTGGCCCAGCCCAGGAGCTGCCCGGGGCCATCGGCCATAACATGAAGCGGCTGGGGAGGCTGGAACTCGGCTCGCCCGGGCCCAGCTGAAGAGGGACCCCCAGGAGGGCAGATGGGTTTTGGGAGTGGGCCCATCACCTCTGGGGGTCCCGGAAGCAGCCGGATGAGACTTGCCCATCACACTAGCCACCATTTTCGCTGTCCAGACACTGAGAAACTGCCTCACGACCAGATTGAACTCCCATTTGACCCAGCCATACCACTCCTGGGAATCTACTCTGGGAAACCAAAAATACGCAGCGGAAACACCATCCCTACTTTTATGTTCATAGCAGCATTATTCACAATAGCCAGAATCTGGAAGCAACCAGAGTGCCCGAAAATCGATGACTGGATAAAGAAGCTTTGGTACATCTACACAATGGAATACTATGCAGCTGTTAGGAAAAATGAAGTTATAAAATTTGCCTATAAATGGATGGACATGGAGAAGATTATGTTGAGTGAAATTAGCCAGAAGGAGAGAGACAGATACAGAATGACTGCATTTATTTGCATGGCATAAATATATATGTACATATTATGATACCAATATCCAAGGTCAAGTGAAACATATATCAGGAGGTCTTGTCAAAGGTGGAGAGTATCACAAACGTGGTGGAGTCAGAGTTTAGGTAAGACAGAAAATGGAACAGGGTGCTAATAATAGTCGAGGGTACTAATGCCAACCTAGAACTGAGCATTAAATAGAGGCAAAAGGATACAAATGACAACCTTTTAATGTATGTTCTGTAATCCATAGTCTGGAAGGGAAGGAAAAGAGAAAGAGAGAGAAAGGGAAAGAAATAAAGAACCTGCCATGGAGCAGGGCTGGGGAAGGGGGAGGGAACCGGGGATGTTGGTGGTGGGAGATGGGCACTGGTGGAGGGACGGGTGCTGAAACACTGTATGACCAAAACCCAAACATGAACTTTTAATTGTATATCTTTTTATTTGTATATCTCACGGTGGTATAATAAAATACTTAAAAAAAAGTGATAATACCAGCCTAGAACTGAGCATTGAATATAGGAAAAAAGATATACATGATAATCTCTAAATGTATGTATTGCAATCCACAATGTGTAAGAGAAGAGAGAAAGAGAGAGAAAAGAGATAAAGAACTTGCCATAGAGGCAGGCTAGGGGGGGGGAGGGAAGTGGGGACATTGGTGGTGGGAAATGGGCACTGGTGGAGGGATGGGTGCTGGAACACTGTATGACTGGAAACCCAAACATGAACATCTTTGTAATTGTATATCACATGGTGGTGTAATAAAATATTTAAAAAAAAAAAAAAAACAGAGCAAAACCAGTTCGAGCCCAGGTAGGCGGCTCCCAGAAGCGGAATCACTGGGAATTTGTCAGATGGAGTCAGGGTTCGGCCATTCCCTCTCCATTTTTGTCGAGCCTGGTGGCCCCACCCAGGAGCTGCCCGGGGCCATCGGCCATAACATGAAGCGGCTGGGGAGGCTGGAACTCGGCTCGCCCGGGCCCAGCTGAAGAGGGGGACCCCCAGAAGGGCAGACGGGTTTTGGGAGTGGGCCCGTCACCTCTGGGGGTCCCGGAAGCAGCCGGATGAGACTCGCCCATCACACTAGCCACCATTTTCACTGTCTGGACGCTGGGAAACTGCCTCACGACCAGATCAACAGAGCAAAACCAGTTCGAGCCCAGTGCGCGGCGGCACGCTGTCCATTAAAATAGTGGAAACAGTAATTCTTTTAATGCACTGAATTCCACGAAGAGCAGGAAAGTTTGGCGGGAGGGTGAGATAAAGAGGAGAGAAATGACATGCAGAACCCGCCAAGTAGTTGAGGTGTGGGAGGGGGAGGGAGGTGGGGACATTGGTGATGGGAGATGGGTTTTGGTGGAGGGATGGGTGTTGGAACACTGTAGAACCAAAACTCTACATGAGCATCTTTCAATTGTATGTCTAAAATGGTGTGACAATATTTGGGGGGGAAATAATAAAATAAAATAAAATTGGAAAAAAAAAAGGTGGTGTAATAAAATAATAATAAAAAAATTTTAAAAATTAAATATAATATATATATTAAATATCAATTCAGGATAGAAAAGAGTTCAAAGAGAGATACAATGCAGTGGCTTACAAAGCCTACCTTGCCAGCACACTGTCATGAGTTCAAGTCTCCAGTGTCCCACATGCACAAATGTGATCTACCAGAAACACTGCTGTCTGCCATCTGGCACTCCCAGAAATTTGTGCCACAGTCAGATACGTTTTGCCACAGTCAGATACGTTTAAGCATCACAAAAGAAATGCATCTCATTGTGAACACTGATCTGAACAAACACCACTGCAGGGAAAAGTGGCATCTGGCAAGCACATGTGTGGCCACCTCACAGAAGCACAGTGAGCATCACAACTCTAACATGGGTGCCTGAACTAAAAGTGCAATCCTCTAGAAAGCAAGTGTGTAAGCATCAGGACTAGAGAGTAAACTTCAGTGAGTACCAGGACCATGAGTGTGAGCACCACAATCTGTGAGAGTGATCACCAGAGAACACCAAGGCTACAACTACAAGTAGTCACAACCAGGTGTATGCATGATTCTAGGTAATCACAAACATCATCAAACTAGCAGTGGCTGCAGTGGGGAAGGGAGCCTAAATAAATATCTAAACTAAATTTTTATATAAAGTTAAGACAGGGCCGGAGCGATAGCCCAGCGGGTAGGGCGTTTGCCTTGCACGCAGCCGGCCTCTGCCGGCCCGGGTTCGATCCCCGGCATCCATATGGTCCCCCCGAGCACCGCCAGGAGTAATTCCTGAGTGCAGAGCCAGGAGTATCCCCTGAGCATTGCCGGGTGTGACCCAAAAAGCAAAAAAAAAGAAAAAAAATAAAGTTAAGACAGTCAAGAACAACTTGCAACAATAATGACCAACAGATAATGGGAATGCAGAGCACTGATTTTTCCTAATTTTCTGTAATTATGTTGTATTCTTTGTGTAGAATTCTCTTACTGGGAAAATCTTGCAGGAAATAAAATCTGGAAAAGGAATGCTAAGGCTCACAATCAGAAGAGATGTTTGTCTTTGGGTATTTATTTTCTTAGTGCATTTTCCCCTTCCCTTGGTTATATTTGTGATGGCGGGGTCACCTGGTTGTAATGTTTGCATACTCGGTTTACAGATTATGCAGAGGTCATGCACTCACCTGACTGTGATGCTCTGGACGTAACATGCTCTATTGTGGTGCTGAAGACCATAAACAGCAGTGCTTCCAGGATCATGGCCCCGTATGTGGGGTGATACCAGGGACTGAACTCATGGCTTTATGCATGGAAGGCAGGTCCTTTGTCACTGAGTCACTTCTGCTTATTTGGGCAGAAGATTTGAATTTATCAAATGGAGCTCCCATCTGTGTCATAGAAACTTGAACAGGTGAATATAAATGTAGAATAGGAAGCTACACAATTTCATGAAGGATAAATACAAATTCATCATCAACATATAATCTTTTCATGCTAATTTTCTTACATGTAATATTTTATATTGAATTTTTTGTTTAATGTAGAAAAGAGACACAAAATTGTAGATATTTTCAGAATTTGTATTTTTGTATTTTTTATGCATATAATATCCCAAACATATGAAAACTAAAAGCTTTAATATACACTATAAAAGTATCTACCAATGATTAGTGCAGGGAAGTCCTAATATTTTTACTCCATGGGTTCCATTAAAGTCAGAATGTACAGGGGTTAAGGAATTTGTCTTCCATGCATCTTACTCTATTTTCCCCAGCACCACATATGATGCCCTGAGCACTTTCAGGAGGCGATCTTTGGGCACAGAGCAAAGAATAAGCCTAAGTACCACCAGGTGTGGCCCAACCCTCCCACTCATGTAAAAAACAAAATAAACAAAAAGAAAACATAAAGACACCTAACTTTAGGACACCAGAGACAAACACAGAGGCAAAAGCCTCATAAAGATTTTGTCTTAAACGCAAGATGAAAAACCAGGATACTAGCATGCAGGGGATAGCTCAGTGGCAAAAACGTGCCTGCCTTGCAAGTGTGAGACCATGAATTCAGTATCTGGTATGACATATATGCATGAGCTTTGTTGTCTTAGTGGTGCTTTCGGAGGTGTAGTGCTAAGAAAGCTGTTCGGTCTCTGGTGCACTGCCTGGAGGAGTGTGTAATTACCAAAATGAAAAGTGAAATGTGTGTAAACATAGTAGCCCAGAATATATGCACAGTGAGCACCAGTGTGAGTCACCTCCAGTGAGAACTATGACCAGAGTTCTTGTCAGCACTACAACTAAACGGTGTGACTCTTGGTGAGCACCACATCCAGGACGTGCAAGCACCAAAACCAGGTGGATTCACAGCGTCTACTCACACCACAGGAACAAAGAAGAGGGGGAAAAGAAAAGTCAGAGTGACATTAGCCCTGGTCTATGCAACCAGACATGAAGGGATTGACTGAATATCCACAGGTAGAAAGTCACCAATAATGGCAGCTCAAACCTGGCAGTGAGACTATGTGGATCAACTGACATGTTACAAGTACCATTATGTTAAGAAAAACATATATGCCCTGAAATGGCCATTTATTTCCTGATAGAGATAAGGCACCCCTCGCAAATGATTCTTATGGAACATTCTTCTCTCTCTTGCATCTTATACTTTAGATAAATATTTAAGAGAAGATGACATCTACTTCAATAACAAATTTTCATTACTTAACCAAGTCTCTGGATTTAAGAATAGATATCTCTAATTCAGGCAAGCCTTATGGTCTCTATCACAACCCACAGTCCTAGGTTAGCAGCTTTGGCTCTAAAGATTCTCATCACCTTATGCAATTTTACAATGGGCTTCCCACACTCCACGGTTAATATTCATCCATTTATCTACATCTTCTACTTAAATCCATTTGAATTGAACAAAACCATTTGAATTGTTATGTTCCCAGAAATTAGCAAATCACTTGGCAAAAAAGCAGCACTCAATTACTGGATCACTGAATGAATGAATGACACCAGTACCATAATTATTAGGCCAAGGCATGTTTACCATTTCTTTATCTCTTCTCTTGTGTAGGGGGTCATTTTTTTTTAATTTGTAATATGGGGAGTGATTATTTCACTATTATACACTCCCTTCGGCCTCACCAAAAGCTAATTACTAGATCTGAATATAGGACCCTCTTCTGCACTTTTCACATCACGTGCCTTTATATGAGGTCACATATTTCTATCTCACAACATTTTTTTTACAATAAGGAGAAAATGACTGAGGACTTACTAATTTCTATAAAGATTATCAACTACACATAGACCCTAAAAATGCTTATTTTCCTCACTGTATGTCATATGGAGCTCAATTAGCTAATATCTGTGGGTACTGATCATAGATGTGATCTTTGACTATGTTATACAAAAAAAGAATATGAAGTAATATCATCTTTCATTACGGTTTAGATGTTCTGATCTTCCTCATAAAAAAAGCAATTTTTATCAAGAGTCAGCCTGCTGAGGATAATTCAGATCATTATGAGGACTTAGGTGTACTTAGTGGCAGATTTGAACCATGGCAATCTTGCCACTTTCTCCCTCTACCACCTGGGTATCCTGAAGTCAGGTAATCTAGTAGAACAAGAAAGACATGCTAGGACTCCATTGCCAACAGTTGCCTTTGGCTCAATAACAGGGGTGAGATCATAAATTTGAACTGCTCATCCGATTTCCCATTATGAGATTTACAGAGTATTTCTTCTTTATATTCCAAACATGGGCCATCCAACTGTGGTCCCCATCTGGCTGTAGCCTTCTCCATATCAGTCCTGATTTTCTGGTTGATGATTCCACTATGGAAATCATTTATGGACAAAATGTTACAGAAAACAACAGTTGCTGAAGAATTCAATTCTAAATTATCTTGTTTTAATTTGTCAGCCTTTAAAACTTTAGAAAATAAATGGGAACAAGTTTTAATAGTATAGTAGTCATCATTTTAAATAATGGAGGAAAGTTTTGTTTAAAAATCAGTTTTCTTTCTTAAGAGGCAGGAGAAAAGCAGAAGTGATGTTTTTATGTTTAGTGTAAATGGTTCATTGAAGTCCTAATTTGCTGCAGTTCCTTCATCTCACAAAACAGCTACCACTGAAGGGGCATAAATATTTGCTAACAGAGCTTATCCAGTATGCATATTTTAATGATCCTTTTAAAATATATACACACTATATTCCAAGGAAAATTATCCTATTACATTCTATTGAAAATGTCAAATAAAATAGTAAAAATTAAATTTGGATTAAAAACTATCAAAGAGGCTGGGGATATAATATAGTAAGCAGGGTGCTTGCCTTGTACAAGGCTTATACAGGATTTGATTGATTCCTAGCACCCACATATGGTCCTCTGAGCCCCTCTAGTTGTGTCCCTGAGCACAGAGCCAGGAATAAACCATCAGAACCACCAGGTGTGGCCCCCAAAGAAAAAAAATACAAATTAAAAGTGGGAGAGCTCAAGTGGTAGATCAAAAGTATAGTATGTGTTCAGTTAGTTCTATGCTGTCTTCCCAGCAAGGTCAGGGGTAGCCCTCTGACCCATCTGTACTCCAAGCCAAGCACTGCTGAGTGAGGGCTACCTTAAAAATATCATAGAAAAACACTAAAATTAATGAGGTCACGTTAGCACACAAGAAAGAATCGGAAAATGAAAACAAACATCACTATTTTGGAGAAGATAAATATCTTAGCCTTTAGTGATCAAGTGAAATATCTTAGCCTTTAATTATCATCTGTGTTAGTAGGTAGGGAGGAGGGAGCCAAGGTAAGAATTTTTTTTAGTCTTTGTTTATATTTTCTTTAAATTTTTGGGGTCACACCCAGCAAGTGCTCAGGGGTTATTCCTGGCTATGCACTCAGGAATTACTCCTGGTGGTGCTGGGGGACTATATGGGATGCCAAGGATTGAATCGGGTTAAACACCCTTTCCACTGTGCTATTGCTCTGGCCCTGGATTGTTTTTAAGGAAAAAAGAAACAAAACCTTCTGATTTAGGTTGCTCACAGAGTGGTTGAAATGAAGAAAGGCAATAAAAAGTTATCCACTGAAACAAAATCCACCTCCCCATTCTCTCTCTTTCCCTGCCCCCTCCAACTTTTCTATTCTCTGGAATAAAATACCTAGATAATTGCTTAAAGTCCCTCTTTCTCAAAATTATGTTCAACCGAAAATAAAATTCTATCCCTTGAATTGGAAGCTGGGGTTTTGTCCCAGGTGGAGGGAAGGATACAGGGTCAGAGAGGGCGCTTCGGCTCTCCCTAACTTCCTGCAGTGCATTAGGGAGGTTTCAGCATCAGGATGTCATGCGCAAAGGCTGCAGAGGATTTCTGAATGTTGGTCCGGCCTTTGGGTTAGCCTATACTCCAACACCTGTTTCTTAATTACAGGCAAATAGCTGACTTTCTGGGCACTATGTCTTCATCATATTAATCGTGCTGCTGCATGGTAGGGCTGAAACATTACAAAAGAAGTAACTTAAGAAAGAAAAGCCCTTGGCCGAGTATTCAGACATGGTCAAGTACAGTTATTGATCTGAGTTAGTTTAGGAGTAGCTCTAGTAATAATCCATGCCTCGAGCAGGCAAAATTTTAAATATATTTTACAGCTCAAATACACTTGTCTTCTAGATTTGCTAAATCTGTATCATAAAGTCAGGTTACCTACAAATCTTTATCAGTCGTAGCACACTGTCTCTGACCTCATTTATTTAAAGCAAACAGCAACCACAGCAGCGTGGGTAGTATGTGTGCATACGTGATTTTCTCTCTTGCTCATAGACATGGTCATGATATATTTAATTACTTCTGAAGATTTATATAATTAAGATATCCATTTTAATTAAGACCATTTCTGGAAGAAAATGAACCCCCCACCATTTATAAGAGGTTTTGCTTTAAATTTTCGCTTCAGCACTCTCTAGCTGTGTAGCCTGCATAAACTGTTTAGCATCTCTGAGCGTGCTTTAAGAAACTGACATACCAAAACCCTCTCTGTCACCTTCATTTATATACTGCAATGCTTATGTGAAAGAATTTAAGTGTAGAGGTCCTAGAATGGTCAAGCACATTAACACTTCTATAAACACACAGAACAAAAGAAGAACAGTGTCCAAATAAAGTCCAAATTCACTTTACATTTTTTCTCACATCCTTGCTAGTAAGATTAGAGCATCCTTGGGGAGAGAGGCCAGTATAAATAGCTGCCACATCTACACACACCAAAAAGTCAAGCAGCTAGTGTAGAACTTTTTCTCGGAGCAGGTGGCTGAGGCAGGTCCAGATGGGTGTTGATGTCACATTTCACAAACATCCTCTCCTATAGCAAAGGCACAAGAATCAGAAGCCAGGTGAAGTGGGGTTGTCTTCCAAAGAGAAGACCTCCTTCCAGTAGCCATGCATCTGCTGTGAGGAAGGGCCCCACAAGTTGCCTGTTCTGGTTCCCTGGAAACTTCTGTGGCTTTCATCAGTTATGAAAGTGAAATGAGGCCAGACATCCTTCCAGGGCCAAAATAGGTTCGGAAACAAAAAATACGCTGTGCGGCAGACCCACCAAAGCCAAGGCAGCTGAATAAGCACCCAGCTCACAGCACAGGGAACCCGGCTGCCCTGTAAATAAAATTAACGTAATGAGACTCTGTCGCCATCCCATGTCTGAGCTGAAAAGTGATTTCTGCCAAGCCCTGCATCCAATCAGATAATCATGTTTCGAATAAGTATGAGGCGTCTTAGCCAGAGTTTTTTCCATTGAAATTTGGAGCCCCTGTGGAATCAAAATCAATTCTTGATGATCAGTCTTCCTAAAGAATTACAACATGGAGAGCATTCTGCCCATTATGTTATTTTAGGAGTTAATTATTCACACCAAACTCCAGCTTAAAACTAAGAACAACAAAAACATAAGCAATAGGATGAGGAAGAGACAGGAAAAGAGAGAATGTGGGAGAGAGGGTGCACTAAAAAGGAGAAAAAGGATGAGGGAAGGAAGGAGGGTGCAGAGAGAGAGAGAAAGAGAAAGGAAAAAAGGAGACTTCCACTGTTTAAAATACTTTCCCTCTGCTGTTTAAACCAATAAAGAGCTAGTAATTTAATTTAGATACCATCTCTGGCCCTTTTGCAATGGCCGTTCAATGAGAGTGGCACTCAAAGCAATTTATCCACGTGGAAAGCAAATTCACTCATAGAAACAAGAGGAGGAAAGAAAATTGTTATAAATATGTCATAGTCTTATCTCAGCAAGCTTGGCTGTGCAGTTAGATACTTGGCGGAATTAATACATTCGGCTCTAACCTTGTTGCCTCCTGTAGCCTGCACAGTGAACAGGAGAGAGGCAATCAACAGCAGGTGACAATATTGTATGTGCTCCTTGTGGCTGAAATCAATGGTTAATCCTGCATAGCTGTAACGGATAAAAAAGGTAGGGAATCTGCACGGACTGCTGAATGCCTTTTATAATATTTGCATTGAAAAACCTTCAATAATATGCTCAGCCATGGTAGTCAACGACCCATAGAAATAGAACAGATTAGCTGTTTGACCCCCTACAATTCAATTAATGTGTCCTTGCTACAGGCATCTTCTTCTGAATGTGTTCTGACACCACTTTGTGTGTCAGTAGGTTGGCAATCTTCTGTTGTTGCTCTCCATAGGAACTAAGTCTGGACTCAACCCACTGTGGGCTCCATTGAATGTTTCCAGTTGATTGCCCTCTTCGATAGCTCTTGGAGACAAATTTTAGAACTTCTGAAAGGGGGATGGGTTTGAACATAGCGTGGTTTAGACTCATCTGAGAACCAAATATTAAATACATTACATGTTGGAAATGGTCCTAAATATTCAGAAATGAAACCTGTACATAGGTTGAAGAGAAAGAAAGATTAGACCAAAAACAAAGCCTGATTTTTTGGGTGATGTGCATGTTTTCAATGTAAAAGGGCAAATACAAAAGAAAAATTTTGAAGTAAATGCTCCTAGGTAATTGGAAAAGGAGACTAGAATGAAATGGAATTTCTCTAGTCAAACTATATCAAAATCAAAATAAAATATAGATTTATATAAATCTATATTTTATTTTGATTGATATATTTAACAGAGAAGATTATTTAATGCAACACTGGTAAAATGTATGCTCTGAATAATGATAACAAATATCTCAATTCTCTAACTTTGTTTCCCTCTCCATACTAAGGGAGCATTACAGAACTTTTGCGGGAATAAAATAAAGCATATAAAATCCCCAGTGTCCCATGAAGGGTAAATATTCATTCAATAGTACTATAACTGCAGTGTTAATAGTGATTAGAAATTTGCCAAATCTTATTGCCTATATGCCTAAGCTATAGTCTGTGACAGTAAGCTATAGTCACGCACATACTGCAGACAGTGGTTTAGTCTACCTCTGCTATACGAGTATACACATACATCTGTAAGTCACCTAGAATTAAAAGTCAAATACAAAACTTTTGGTTATATAAATGCATACTAAGATGCCATGTTGGAAGTTTTTATTTATCATTATGGTCAATTCTTAGGAGTTCATTCTTAAAATAATTTAAATATCAGAGGAACAACAGCACTGTATACTACACAAAGAAACAATCATAAGCTAAGGCAGAAACGATGTATATGGGTTCCATGTCAATCTCAGCTATAGTTTATCAAAAAATGAGACAAGTGCATTTAGAGCCTTCTCGAAAAATTTCTTGCTATCTTCACAAAGGCATTTTGCAATAAAAGGGTGTTTCAAAAACATTAGACATTAATCTTTTGAGAGAAAAAATTAAACACAGAATCTACAAAATTAGACTACTTTAAGTAGTCTAATTTTTTTTTTTTTGCTTTTTGGGTCACACCCGGCAATGCTCAGGGGTTACTCCTGGCTCTGCACTCAGGAATTACTCCTGGCGGTGCTCGGGGACCATATGGGATGCCTGGGATCGAACCCGGGCGGCACAGGCTGGCGCGTGCAAGGCAAACGCCCTCCACCCGCTGGGCTATCGCGCCCGGCCCCTAAGTAGTCTAATTTTGTTGTAGATTCTTTAAAGTTGGAAGACTTTTTTAGATTTTACTTTCTAAAAATGAAACTCAATTTTCATTACTGGTATAAAATCTTTATCTATGACTGTCAGTTATATCTGTACACACTAAAAGCCTCAGCTTATTGTCTTTTTACCCCAGTTTCATACAGTTCTAAGAGTTAACAGGTTCTCCATGCTAAATTCAGTTCTCTACATTTATGAAAATTTCTATCACCTGCAAAAACAATGCAAAAAGAATCTGGTCAGTGTTTTATGTAAAAAAAATCGTAAAATAAAGGTTATCATCAAACTGGTGCTAAAACCTTGCTCACAAAACTCAAATATCCACAGTACATCAGGCAATACTCTTTAAAGTTCACAGAAATTCTCAAATCACTATACTCTTGGATTATCAATAGAGCATCTCTTAATACCATGATCTGGTCTGAATCATAAAGTTTAAAATAAACTCATCATCTGCATTAGACTTAACATGAACTCACTTTTATTGCAATCCAAAGAATATTAGGTTGTTGAATAGTCAATAAGTTTATTCCTAGCAGGAAATTTGACTTATACTTAAAAAAAAGCGGCCCATGTTTGTTAAGAGTAGGCCAGATAAGTCTACCCCTCTCTGATCTTAGTTTTCTAAACAACTGAATTGGAATTACACCATACCAAATAAAGCTGAATTAGTTTCGTGTCTTCCATTCTTCCTAAATCAAGTTCAGTTTCGTAATCAAGTGATTTTCAATCTTTAGGCATTTATTTACATGTTCAAACCCTATCGAAGGTGCAAAGCATGTTTGTGAGACAGGGACTAGGTAGAGCAGTGAGGTTGCGCATTTCTGCATCATCATCTTTAGAATAAATTTTTATTAATCATATTCTTTATTGACATCTTTCCAAACGGTCAATAGAAAATCAATAAAAGTTGTCAAATATATTTCTTATATTAATGAAGTCATTGATTTGCTTCAAAACTCCCTAATCTATAACTCTAGTTAGTTATCTAAAGAAATAAAGAATAGCCAATCTACCTGACTCTGGGTATACACATTCAGACATCTAGTCATAGTCCCTTTACTATGAATTCAAAATTATTTGATATTCAATTCCTTGAGATTACCAGAAATTGTCATCAAATTTATCAACCTCTCCCATCCATAACCTACTTGTGTAATTGTCTTCTTAAAACTCTGACTGACTTCCCCTACTCCTTAAGTTTATGTCTTTTCAAGATGTAACTTACCTTGTTTGATATTATGAGTTATTAGGAGTTTATTAATATTATCTTTCTCTTCCTGAAATATATTAAATTTAATAGAAAATATTAGATTATATACTTTTATGTATGTATATTATATTATACATAATATATTCTCATTAACATTAATTCTAATTTTCAATTTTGTAGGTACAAATATATATTATTTGTAATATTAGACTTTAGCAAGCTAATCTGCCTTCCTTTGATTTAAATCAAACCTAACTTTGATTTAAAGTTATGTTACTATTTGGAAAGGGCAGCAGAAAGGGGAATCTTCACAAATGACTGAAATGACAGGGGCCAGAAAGGTAGTACAACAGGTATGGTATTGCCTTGCACATGGTTGATCCAAGTTTGTTCCCTGGTACCACATATAGTCCACTAAGCACTGCCAGAAGTGATTCTTGAACACAGAACTAAAAAACAAGCTCTCAGCACTACCAGGTATGATCCCCTAGAAATCATTGAAGGTATTACAGAATTTTAAGCTACCAATTCAGTTCTTGCATATTCCTTTTTTACTATCTGATTAAACATTTTCTTTTAACATCACCAGGTACGCTGATCCAGAGACTCATATACACTGGGCAGAGCTGCTCCAGCCCTGGTCCTGCACAAATACAGAATCCTTGGGAGCTGCACCATCGAATGTAGTTTATGGCTCTGCATGTGATAGGGTTCCAATGGAAATGTTACTGGTGCCCGCTTGAGCAAATCAATGAATAACAGGATTCAAGTGATCAAGTGATCAAGAGCTGCTACCAGCTCTCCCTGTGCCCAGACGATCACGAGGTTCCCAGGAGGGAAGTTGGGTTCTAGCCCTGGCCCCCCACCCCAGCAGAGCCCTGCAAGAATCCAAAGGAACCCCCACACCATGAGGGCTGCCATTTACCACATCCCGGACTCCCCACTCATCAGAGCTCCTCCCAGCGTAAGAGCCGATCACAAGCCCGTTTTATCAATAAATGCTCAAGATTAGAGGTGACTACAAGAATATCTCAGCCTCACGGCAGAGCCTGGCAAGCTACCCATGTTGTATTTGATATGCCAAATACCAGTAACAATTATAGACCTCATTCCCATGACCTGATGTAATGGTTCGAGGCTCTTTATGTTCCTGGAGCAAGCAGATGCCCTTGGGCTCTACTAGCATGAGACAGGGAATAAGGAGATGTTACTGGTGCCTGCTCAAGCAAATCGATGATGAACAGGAAGACAGTGATACAGTGACAGTGATTCCCATGACCTGATGGAATAGCTTGAGGCTCTTTATATTCCTGGAGAAAGCAGATGCCCTTAGGCTACACTAACATGTGACAGGACATATGGAGATGTTACTGGTGCCCTCTCAAGCAAATGGATGATCAGCGGGAAGACAAGTGATACAAATGATACAAGTGATTAAACATTTTTGTTTACAATGTTTTATTTTGTGTGGTTCTATTTATTTCTATTTTCAAAATGATATGCAAAAGTTTTGCTCTCAAGGTTAGCATGAAGCAAATAAACAAGTAAACTAAAACCAGTAAACTTTGGGTTAGTGCAGCTCTATAGCATAGTGTAGATGGCAACAGAAACTCAACTAATGTGTACCTAAGAATAGTGGTTACAGCACTGGCAGAAAAGAAAACTCTAGTTATAATAATAAATGGAGGCTCTGGGTTTAATTTTATTCTCCTTTCTCTTCCCTTTGTTATTTCAATGGATTACCAATTTGCATACTTGCAGGGGAGGTCCTCTACCAGAGAACTATCTATTTCTGGGCCCCCTACTTTTAAAATCTTAATGAGCTACAAATAAATTCATGATACTTCCTTTTCAGTCCTTATCACACACACCTGAAAAGCTCATAAATCCTCTTTGTTTGACTAAACAAAACCCTGTTTATCCATTCTTATGTTGACATTCAAATATATTTGCTTCTCTCAGTGACCAAAAGAGAATTTTAACAAAGAATAAAAGGTTCTAATATGATCACAAAATACAACATATATTAAGGCAACAGAACAATCTTTCATGTGATGTTGTTTTGATTTTTAGATGATTCATAGCTAAATTTTGGGGAAATGCTCTTTTCACCAGTAATTGCAATATCCATCTAATTCTAACTGAACACACTCTTGTCATCTTGCTCATTCACACACCTACATGAGCAAATGTAATTTCCGTGAGATAAAGTATGTTAGCTGAATTGGTAAGAAAGACACAGGGAAAGCAATTATTCCTCCCCAAAGGAACAAAGGAACCCTGGGCTTGCTTATTAGCTATTTGGTACAAAGCCATAATTTGAGTTGGGGAAGTTGTGTAAGGGTATATTTTATGTCTGATGAACAAGAAGTAAAAGAAAAATACACGGTTTGGGGAGGGTGCAGGTACCTGGAACTTTCTTTGAATCAATTTCCACAGTATGTTATAGTAGGTTTACACAAATTCTCCACAAATGTGAAATGATATATAAATCAAGCTGGCTTTTTACCAACAGGAACACGAGAGTCAGTAAAGCTGAAAACACTGCAATACATATGTTTGACTGGTCAGTTTCTACACTCCAGTCTTATCTTTGAAAAATTCTTCAAATTGTAAATCTTAAAGGGAAACAGAAACAACTCCAATTATAGAAGCTGCCAAAGACTGACTTCTCCAGCAGAGAAGGCAAGAAACAACATTTTATCAAATGGATGCACATCTCCAAGGCATTGAGTCCTGTGTGGTGATGGGTCAGGACGGTGCATATTTCTCAATGGGAAGAGCACAGGTATCCTCATCATAATGGTTCAGCAACCATATTTGGTACAGAATACCAAGCTTGCAGACTATTTTGCCTGCCTAGGTTTCCATCCTTCCAGTTAATCCAGTGAACAGTCTAAATATGTTCCTTTCCACTTAATATGCTCATATTTTCTGTGGCTCATCATTAAGAACATCACTAACAGGGGCCAGAGAGACAATATAATGAGTAGGGTGCTTATACTACACATGCATACCTTGGCACCATCCCCAGTACCTGATCTGGTTTCCCAAGCCACCAGACATAATCCCTGAGAATAAAGCCAGGAGTAAGCCTTGATTACTGTCAGGTGGGATGACGCCCACCCCATCATAAAAATAACATTACTAATAATTTGTTCCTATCAATAATTTTTTTCTGATATTCTGATACTTTCCAGAATTTCATTAGTATCCATCCCTCTAGATGGTGATTTGTTTCTTTTTTGTTATCTTAAAAGTTCTCTTTTATAAAGTCCTTTTTTACTTCCCAGAAAAAATACCTTTTGGAAGGTATTCTTGTTTTTTTCTTTTCCTTCAAAATTTTATTAAGGCACCACAAATTATGAAATTATTTATAATTTGGTTTTTGATATATGATGTTTCTTCACCACTCCTACCCAGGGTTATCTTCCCTCCATCAGTGTTTGCAGATTCCCTCTCCTATCCACCCACACCAGATATAGGCTGCCATATTGACAGGCACCTTTTAAACCTATTTATTAATGATTGGGTCTCAAAATTTCAGGATTGTTGACTCTATGCTTTAGATAGTTAGCTCTATTATTCCTTAACATCACTCTACCTTGGTATCCTTGACTCTAACTCCTGTTGCTTCTCATCTCTATTCCCTTCTTCACTCTCTTTCCTTCTCCTCCCTATACTGTGGGACAGAGTATTATTTATGAGTCCCCTCCCCTGAAACCATTGCATTTCTTCATACAATTTCTCGGAACTCCGCATAAGTGATATCATCCTCTGATTTTCCTTCTTTTGACTTACTTCTCAAACAGACATATGCACACCACTATTCATTGCAGCACTCAGTGCAATTGCTAAGATTTGGAATCAACCAAGATATCCAAGAACAGATAAGAGAATTAGGAAGAGGTGGTATCAATATAAATAATTAAATGCTACACAGCTCTAGAAATGACAAAACCACACAATTTGCTGCAAGCTCATTCTTTTTTAATTAAATCACCCTGAAATAGACCATTACATAGCTGTTTGTGTTTGGGTTTCAGTCATACAATGTTCCAACATCCATGGAAATTATCATGTATATTTCTATGACTATTACTAGGGAATTTATTTGCCTAAGAATTTGTCTTACGAAGAATGTATAGTCTGTGAGTTCTAATAAATAAATTAGGTCTTATATTTTGATTTGGTATCTGATAAATAAATGACCAATAAATATGAACACACATAGTTAATGAACAGTAGAATCCTAAAAAGAAACTATAACCACTCATCCTTGCTCTAAAATGTTTCACGCTTAGAAATGGCATCATAGCTAGTTTATAAATTCATTTTTCTTCTGTTAGGTTTTTATGACCATGTTGGTAGACTGGCACATAGAAGTTAAAATCCTCCTGTTAAATATTTCAGTTGCCTAAGGAAATTAAACTGGTCCCAGAGGACTAACAAAACAGGAAACATCTGATTTTAGAAAAACAGAAGCAATGTCTAGATTATGTATCAACATAACTATCATCAGCCCTATATTTTATAACAACCCCAGAATACACATGAGGAGAATAACCAGTACTTGTACTATCCCCAATTACATTCTGAAACACCTCCATAAATGACTCACCCTAAACCCTAAATCCAGGTTATCATTCTTTCAAATGCAAACATGCCAAATTGTGGCTCAGGAATATAAATAAGGCTATTTCTTTTTACTTTAATTCCCTCTTGAGCTAAGGTCTCTGCTTAACTTATCTGAATGGACACAGCCTAGAGGAGAGGTGGCACAACATTAAGAGAGTTTTATAAAGAGCTCAACTTCAAGGAAGTCCCATTTGTACCTGGGTAAGTCAGTAAAATTCACTTGCCTTCAATTCTGCCTCCTATATAGATATGCATAACACATTATAGGGATTTTTAGGCTGAGGCATAATACATTACAGAGGTTTAGTATTCTGAGAGTGGAAAAAATTCAGTATGACAATACACATAAATGTAGGTTATCATCGAAGTGAATAGTTGTTGTTACTGCTTGTTGTCCAGAATGAGGATGAGTACTTCTCCAACTTATCTGACTAATATATACAAAGTTTCTATATATCATATTATTCATAGCCCCATTTTGCTGATGGGAAAAACAAGCCTCAGGGAAAGATTTCACAAATCTCTCAGTACAGGATCCGAGCTTAAATTTCTCTGTGCCCTAGGACCACCCACTTAACCAGCACATGCCATTTTCTTTCCCACTCAATTCGTCCTGCTGCCTCATTGTGCTTCAATTCCTGCAGATGGATGGATCCACTGCACCACACATAATGAAGTTGCCTTCCAGCCTGTCACTTCATTACTCAAAGAGCTGAATCACAGGCTTGAACTCCCCAAAGGGCCTCGTCGTCCCTGCTCGCACACTGAGTGAGTGCAGTCTCCTTTGGCCCTGAGAGCCATATGACAGAACCTTTCAGTTTATTTATCAGAAGACCCTTAAGCTTTTAATAGATGACCATTTCAGAAACACAATTTGAAGATCTCTTAGAAAGCTATAATTGGAAATGGTAGTGTCACTAGTGGCGATGTTAAGCTGACTCTATGTGTTTCCCTGTCCTTTTGTGTTCCCTTCAGGTACCATGTAAAGGCACTAAAATATAGCTTAGCCACGCTGACATCTCCTGAAGGGAAAGCCATTTCTTCTCCACTAGTACTGAGGCTATCCTAACAACAGAAATACCTTCTCTAATGATTCACTGGTGACTTCCTAATAGCCTGTTTTACTGTTAAAAGTCTCATTTTACCTTATAAATCATTTTGCCATTGCATTCAATTGTGTCACTAGGCTAACAACACACGTCCACTGCTGATTTTTTTCCAAAACAACAATCCTTGCCCCCAGAGTGTTTGTTCTTTATTCTGCATCCAGATTAGGGACCTGGCCTGCAGACACCAAGCTCCTTAGGGGAGGAAGTTTTTGTTATTCATTCAATACAGTTCATTCTAGGAGAAAACCCTGCATGCCTTGAGAGTAGCACATAAATAAAGTAAACTGCAGCCCAAAGTACACAAATCAGGAAAAAAATGTAATGTTTTGAGAAATTAAAGATACAACTGCCAATGTTTCTGAGTATCATATTAATATCTTTAAAAAGAGAAACGTCTTTAATTTTGATACTTCACTCCAGAAAAGGCATAATTTTCTTTGAGTTAAATTTTTCATTAACAAAGAATATTATATACTTTGTTAACACTTGAAAAATGCCTTCCAAATTTGATTATGTCAAATACTGGTCTGGAATAGGATGGAATACAATTTCATGGAAACTCTATGATAACATGAAAAGATTGCAAAGTATTTTCAATTACTTAAGATTTAATGACATGAGGGAAAGCAATAAGCAGTGTGTTACCTGGTATTAGCTCTAATGTAGAAAACTGAGAAAATCAACCTCTATATGGGGAAGACAAATTGTAGAAAACAGGATGGCATATAATGTATAAATAATACAGAAAAAAAGGGAAAAGAACACTGAAACTCCAAAAGGGCATCTTGTTCCCCTATGGTTATTTCTTTATAAAATGAGATCCTAAGTTTAAAGACCTTGTTCTAAGTCACTAGATGAAAAGGATCAAGAAGTATATGAAAACCACAAATTATTTCCCCCCAACCTAAGCAACTGGGATACTGTAAAGCACCAACCAACAAATTCTCATGAACTTATTCATATGATCCCGAATTCAATCAAAGCTCACTATGGCCCCAAGGGCTTTCCGGGCAGCACCCTTCCAAGGTAATGTAGGGTCCATTGTACTTCCATCATACAACTGTGCTATCTGAAACAGGGAGGTGCAGGGCAGCCACAGCAGGAAAAGAAAATTCTTGAGAATGGCTCAGGTATTTTCACTGCTTTTGACACATGATGATCTAAGGTCATAAAGATAGGATCCTTTAAGGATAGGAACTTTTATCAGGAGAGACACCAGAGTATTCCTTTTCCCTCCTCTTTCCTTCCCTACTCAGACTCAGCTTTTTCATTCTCCTTTCTCTCTCTCTCTCTCTCTCTCTCTCTCTCTCCACACACACAACACACACACCACAGAGAGAGAGAGAGAGAGAGAGAGAGAGAGAGAAGGTCATATTAGGACACAGAAAGAATGTAGCAATCTACAAGTTAGGAAAAGAATTCTCACTAGAATAGAATTTATCCAGCGTGTTTTCCCACAACTTGAAAAAAAATAGGTGCTTTGGATTTTTGTTTTTTTTTTACTTTTTTTTGATTTTTTGATTTTTGGTATTTTTTTTCAGTCAACCAGTTTGTAAAGTTCTACTATGGCAGACTGAGTAGTAAAATAAGAATTAGCAGAGTCAAATCATATGTGACCATTGACCAAAACTGTCAAATAGGAATGAAATAGGGAATCAAAATATGTTTAGATTAGGAATTTCTGCTTCTCAAAGCCAGGAGGATATCCAGATGTTAACAAACAACAATAATGGCTACCACACTCCCACAATTCTAATCTCCAGCCTCATAAAATGAAAACTTACAAGCTCTGAGAGGTGAAAAGAAAATTTAAGGTAAAAATATGAGAGAACAAAAATCTATAAAAAGTTAGTGCTACTGTCAATCTTATAGATTTAGCCCCAAGGAACAACTAATATATCAAAAGAATGTTTTTACCTTTATGTTTGTGGGAGCCACAGAATGCCTGTATTCAGCAGTCAACAGGGCACAATTAATTTTACTTCAGGAGGAAGCATGTGGTGTCAATTATCAAACTTAGGTTTGCACAGATGCACTACCACTTAAGTCACATCCCTAGACCAAATGAGTTCCTCTTGAAATTATAAGCAACTCTGAGTGCAGAAGTCTTGGTTAGTTTCTATTCTAGCGATTTCTGAAAGCAGAAAACTCCCCAATGTACCATGAATTTTCAAAAAACAAAGAAGCAGAAGTATGGCATACTGAAAAAATGAGGTGAAGCAATACCTATAATGCCCACTTCCTAAGGGCTTACACAGACTTCAGTAGATTATTTTGATTGAAGATCCAAAATGCTAAAACACTTTGAGATTGGATACAAATATATATATATATATATATGTATATATATATATATATATATATATATATATATATATATATTCAGGGTAAAATTAAATGGTGGCCTTGACGTGAATTGTGAAGAGAACAGGAACCACTAAGAAGTTTCTTATTGTTGTATTCCACAAGATCGTGTTCACAATAGTAGATGCTGACACAGAACTAGGCTTTATTTCTTCAGTAAGGACAATGGTGTTGTGCAGTAGTAAAGACCATGGGTCTATACTCAACAGAAAGAGGCAAGATGGATGAAATCATCATAAGGAAAAGCAAAGTTAAGTAGCAACCAATGTGCCTTGATCTTCAAAGACCTGTGACTACAGTTAAAGAACTGTTGGATTACCTTTTGTTCCAGCCCTACTCAGCAGGCATTAGGTCAGTTTCCTAACTAGGTGCAGTGACTTGTCAGGCCTAGGTTTTGTGCTGTAAGTGAAATGTTGTTTTTCACTTTCCTGTGTGTCCCTTTAAATTATGTTAGATCAACATCGTTCTTTATAGACACAGGAAGACAGTTAAGGCATTTGAAATATAGGAGTTAATGGACTCTGAAATATTTACTCCTGGGCATCCTCATATTTCCTAACTTAAACCTCAGTTGCCCTCAGATTGATTCTAATTCCTTAGACCCCAAAAGAAGGGTACTATTGCAGAAATCGGGCTAAGCATTATAAGCAGTTTAAGAGTTAGGAGCATAATCATGGAATAAACTGTGTCCTGACCCCAAAGATAAGAAACTGATTTAGGATGCTGTTGGGGTTTAGAAAAAGAATTAACCTGGTCTGAGTACTGTAGTTTGAAATATATAGCTAGATATCCCTAGGAAAACCCATTCTTTGAGTATAAATGTGGGTGTATATAAAAATCCGTATTGCTTACTGGGTTTATACAAAATGACTAGAAATATTATTAGGAAGTAAATCTAATATGATTGTTTACCAGCAAAAGAAAGAAGAAAACAATATGCCTTTAGCTAGAATTCTGCCTTTGTGCAGGGCAGGATTCCATCTCTGGGTGGAGGTCCCTTGGTAGATGATAGGGCTTTTACATCTTCTCATTGTTTCAGGATCAAAGTCCATCACCTCTTGCAACTCCCAACTCCCAACACTTTGGGAGGATTTAACTAGCAGGTTTGACTGAAATAAAGGAGAAGAGCCTCTGAATACCAAGTAGCCTGTAGTCTCATTCCTTTGTCCATTGGTGGGGCTGAGGAGGGGGACTGTTTCAGCCCCTATGTACCAGGGAACCCTTCTGCACTCCAATATCTGTTGGAGACCCTCCCATGAACCCCAACAATATACCACAGTATTTCTGGAACCAGGAATTGCCTTGTGGTCAACAGCAACTCAGGATACCCTGCTTATCACTGTTGTACCACAAAGCTCTAGAAATGATATACACCTTCGATAGGTCTCTTTCTTTCTTTTTTTTTTTTTTTTTTTGCTTTTTGGGTCTCACCCGGCGATGCTCAGGGGTTACTCCTGGCTCTGCATTCAGGAATTACTCCTGGTGGTGCTCAGGACCATATGGGATGCCAGAGATCAAACCCAGGCCGTCATGGGCCTGACACGTGGGCGAACGCCCTACCCGCTGGGCTATCGCTCTGGCCCTGGTCTCTTTCAATTTTACAGGCAGATTATACTACACTGGCGAATGTGCTTTGAGTAATTCATCAGATGACTTCAAAAGGTGTCAGTTTTTAGTGGCACTTAGAGCTATTGAAGAGTATGTATCAGTTGTGTTTGGCAAGCTGTCCTGCCACCCAGGCTGTGTGAGCCAATCCGACTTAGTGGTGTTACTGGTATTAATGTTTTAAAAGAATACAGGGCATTGTTCTTGACAAACTTAGTAATATCACTTGGCTTCTGTAATATGGCCATTACCATCTATGACAGACGTGTGTTCACATGAAAACAGCTTTCAAATGGAGTGCTAAGAAGTCCTATTAGAATCTTAATAGCCTGACCACATGAAACCAAGTAATTATATGTGTGGAATTGCCCACTATGAAGTGACATTATCAGATCAATGAAATCACAGTATTAAGTTACTGCAGGGGCAATACATTATATGATGGAAGCGGTACATCCTATATCTGGCAGGAGCCAGGCTGGAAGGCATTCATACTTTCAAGAGGTGTTCATAAAGAGGTGTTCTAGACATTTAGAGCTCTACCTTTCACCTGAATTTTACTGATACATTTTGTTCAACTCATACTTTTTGTCTCAGGCCATGGATCCTATGTTCTTTTGTCAGAAGGTAAGGAGTCTTAGACTTAGTTCCCTGACAGTCTCTCTATAGCTGAAAATATTATCAGACTAAAATCCAAGCCATAGCTTGCCTTGATGTAAATCGTATAGGAAAATTTTCCCAGTGGGAAAATATGAGAACTGGCCATTTGACTACTTGATTTATATGGAAGAAGAAATGCCTGACCTAAAGAATCAAGAGCAACATTAAATTCTGGGCAGTTATCCAGGGTTTATCTTATTGGTCAGCTGCCTAGAAGAAATAAGAACAGATTAAAGAAATCTGGAGAGAAGCCTATGGGTGAACCTTTAGTGGGGATACAAAACTTGTCAATACTTGTGCTTCATATTCTAGCTTACGAAAGCGTATATATTTACTCCAAGTGCTTGCACAAATGGTGCCTTGAAAGATTTACTATTGTGACAGCAATGAAGGCCATCCATAGTTCAAGCAACATGGAATTCCTTTTCCCAAGGTAGCTGTTTAATGCTCAACCTGCCAGGAAGAGTCAGAGGTTGAACCTTCAGTGTAGCACTATCTTCTCCAGAGGCCAGCTAGCCACTTATTGGCAGATTGACTTCTCAGATGACATCTACCTGGAATTTTACTTAATGGAATTTATAGCAATTCTAGATATGGGATTGGCTTCCTGATCTATGACTGCACTATTAAGCATTACAATACCAAGACTTACAGAACACCTTTCATGCAGAAGCAAATCTTACCAAGTAACATCAACTAAGAAACACATCTTATCGCAATTACTTACAACTATGGACATTTCATTATTTGATTCAAGAACCTACCACATTATTTCATTACCCAGAACTAATCGGCCTAACTGTCTGGCAAAACGGTTCACTGAGCTCTCAAAGCCAGTTTGAGGAAGCATCCTACAAATTTGTGATATTGTACTATGGGATTTGGCATGAAAGAAATGTTACAGTGCCTCTAATGTCATAATCACTGGACCTGAAAATAATGAAGGGTACAAGGTAGACAATGACCATCATCATGTCCAGTTTCTAGCTACTGTAATTTGCTTTTGTCCATAAAACTTTGGTTCTATAAGATTAGATTCTATTGGAAGTTCAACAGTTACCTAAAATTTGGTTTGCTTGTGAAAGAACATCAAGCAAGAAAAGAACTATTATATCAGCAGTTGTAATTGGTCTTGTTGCTTCAGAGAGCTGCCACTATCAAAAGTGACAGGAAGTAGTACATGGCACTTAGATGTGTTACTGATACCCTACATGCTGAGTAATAACTATTTATAAGGAATTTATAAAATTACAATCCAACTAAAGTAAAACTATTAAAGATTTATATGTAGTTTTGAGTTGCTACCGGATCATTTTTCCATCAATGCAACAAGTTTGCAGAGAAATGTTGAATAAAGGTTAGAGAAATCTACAATAAGAGATGGGAAAAGGAGATAAATATTAGTTATGGCTGTAAAATAAGTAGCAGTACTAATAGCAAAAAGTTGTTCCAGGGCCAGAGCAATAACACAGCAGATAAGGCATTTGCCTTGCAAGCAGTCAACCCGGGTTTGATCACTGGCGTCCCATATGAACCCCTGAGCACCACCATGAATGATTCCTGAGTGCAGAGCAAGGAGTAATCTCTGAGAAATGCTAGGTGTGACCCAAAAGTCAAAAAAGTTGTTCCACTTGTCCCCATGTTTGTCTTTTGCAGTTTTGTGTAGTGACCCTCGTTTAAAGTTTCTGTGTGTAACTAAAGACAATGAAAAGGCATATGAAGTTTAAAGCACTTCAACTGAATAGGACTGAAAGATACTGAATGGTACTTGAATTCTAATTCCTATCTTCATTCAAATCATTTACTCCAACTGTTGATGCAACAAGTGTCTTGAACTTATGAATAATAGTATCTCATTTCAGCTGCAGTCATGTTTCTTTGAATACATGAACTATGTATAAGAACTAACTTGATATTCAAACTTTGAAATCTTAAATTTCCAAGATAAAAACACTTTAAAACAAAATTACTAAACAATAAGAGATGGAAATGAGAGGTAGAAGTATGTTCCTCACTTTCACCATTTTATTTATTTTATTTTATTTTTGCTTTTTTGGGTCACACAGTGATGCTCAGGGGTTACTCCTGGCTCTTCACTAAGGAATTACTCCTGGCAGTGCTCAGGGGATCATATAGGATGCCAGGGATTGAACCCGGGTTGGCCATGTGCAAGACAAATGCCCTACCTGCTGTGCTATCGCTCTGGCCTCACTTTTGCCATTTTAAAATATAAATCTGGAATATAATTCACTTGATCCATCAGATGAGTATACAATTTATCTATAAGTACCTAGATTTCTGATTAACTAGAAAAAAAGTACTCTTCTAGTGAAGATCACAGCACTGGCATAGTCTAGCAAAAATTAAAAGAAGCAATAATACTGACTCTCACTTCTCTAAAAATGGAGAAAAACAGAAAACATTTTTCAATTTACTCTTTAGGCTAGTATTTACTCTACTATAAAAATATAAAGACATCACAAAATAACTTCAGACTACTATCTTTTGGCATATAAGATATATATGATATTTGATTTGCCAAATTTACAGAACACCTTTTATATCAAATACCAATATTTGATATTGATATGCCAAATACCAGTAACAATTTTAGACCTCATTCCCATGACCTGATGGAATGGTTTGAGGCTCTTTATGTTCCTGGAGCAAGCAGGTGCCCTTGGGCTCAACTAGCATGAGACAGGACATATGGAGATGTTACTGGTGCCCACTGAGCCAATCGATGATGAACGGGAAGACAGTGATACTATCTTTTATGATTTTAAATATGAAAATCTTCAGTAAAATAGCATCTACTAAATCTAGCAACAAAAAGTCTACAGGTCATCCCAAAGTAGAAATTACCTCAAGAATGAAAGTTTGGTTTAACATCATAACCTGAAGAGAATATACAATAAAAATGGCGAAAAATAAACAAAAAACTCATCATCCCATAAGGTAAAAACACTTGACAAGTTTCAGAAACTTCAATGATTAAAGTATTAGAAAAACTAAGATTAAAAAAGTAATTTTCACAATCAAATAAAGAGCATCTGAAAAAAATCATCAGACTTAATGGTGAGAGTAAAAGCTGTTCCCTTAATATAAAGAAAAAGATGGGATTTTCATTTCCCACACTTCCATTCCAAATTAAGGTATTAGGCAGGCAATTAGGCAAGAAATAAAATAAATAGAATCCAGATTGCAAAGGAAAAGGTAAAATTATCTCTACTTTGAGATGACATGACATTGTATATAAAATACCTTAAAGCCATTAAACAACTATAGGAAAAACAACTTCAGCAAGTTTGCCTGTTTAAGACCAATATACAAAACACCAGTGTGCTAAATGAAATGAGGTAGACAGAAACAAATACCATATGTTTTACATGGATGACCCTCGGAGATTTCCAGCTAAATGAAAGAAGCAAGTCTCATATGATTTCATTTACATAATGTCCAAAATAGGCAAATTCATAGAGCCAGGAAGTAGTTTGGTTGTTTGTTACCAGGATCTGAAAAATGTTGGAGGGAAATAATAAAAAGTGACTTAATAGGAATAAGATTTCCTTTTTTTTTTTTTTTTTGCTTTTTGGGGTCACACCAGGCATTGTTCAGGAATTTCTCCTGGCTCTGCTCTCAGGAATTACTCCTGGCAGTGCTCAGGGGACCACATGGGATACCAGGGATCGAACCCGGGACAGCACAGGCTGACTGCATGCAAGGCAGACGCCCTACCTGCTGGACTATCACTCTAGCCTGGGAATAAGATTTCTTCTGGAGACCATGCAAATGTTTTAAAAATCGATTGTGGTGGTAGTGGTATCACCCTGAATATACCAAAAGCTTATTGAAATATACATTCACAGTGGGAGTATCTTAGTTTATATAAATCATTCACCAAAACTCTTCAGTGCCACCCTCGAGAACATCATGAGACAATTAGAATGGGAAGGAATGGGAGTGAAGATAGATGGTCGGCAACTACACCACCTCCGCTTCGCTGATGACATCGTTCTAATAACACCAAACATTAGCCAAGCGGCACAAATGCTGGCTGACTTTGACCGAGAATGTGGAAAGGTAGGTCTACAGCTGAATCTGAAGAAAACTATGTTCATGAGAAATGAACTAGTTCCAGAGGCCCCATTCACTCTCAATGGAACAAACATCTCTGAATGCAGCAGTTATGTGTACCTAGGTCGAGAAGTCAACATGATGAACGACCTGAAACCTGAGCTGCGCAGGAGGAAGAGAGCGGCATGGAATGCCTTCAAAGGCATCGAAAAAAATAGCTAAAAGGACAAAGAACCTCCGGCTCTGGGCACATCTCTTCGACTCCACCGTTCTCCCTGCATTAACATATGCCTCAGAGACCTGGGCCCTACGAAAGCAGGATGAGAATGCTATTCGGGTCTCCCAGAGAGGCATCGAAAGAGCTATGCTTGGAATGTCACGCCTCAAGTGAGAGAAGGAATCTGGAGTTCTGACCTCCGTCGCTATTCCAGAATCAGGGACGCTGTCTCCTTTGCCAAGGCATCGAAAATCAGATGGGCTGGACATGTAATGCGATTTGGAGACAACCGCTGGACTAGAGCCGTTACCGACTGGATCCCACGGGATGTCAAAAGATCACGTGGCCGCCCACCTACAAGATGGTCAGACTTCCTTGTTAAGACCCTGAAGGAACGGTTTGAGGCTCTTCATATTCCTGAATCAACCAGATGCCATTGGGCTACATTGGCACGTGATAGGGTCCAATGGAAATGTTACTGGTGCCCGCTCGAGCAAATCGATGAATAACGGGATTCAAGTGATCAAGTGATTTCATTAAAGCAAAAAAAAATCTTAAGTAGATGAAGAATACAGCCTTGCCTTGAGTTTTCCTCTTTTCCTGTTTAGCTCACCTGTAGTTAGTTTCTTGACTTTTCTGACTCAAGCCTGCTATCCAGGGAGAATGCAGGAAGGAGAAAAGTATTTGTCTTGAGAGAGGAAGTGAGTGTATTCCTCCTTGGAGAAAAAGTTAAAAGGTGACATTATCACCAACACTATCACTTAAGTGAGGTTCACAAGTTTCTTTGTCTTACATATTTTCTTGTGCTTTCAATATATAAAGGGAAACCCTCATAAACATTGCTATTGTCCCAAAAGCTTTTCTTGCAAAAGTTTAAAGAATTACGCATGGGAAAATGCCATATTCCATTAGGCATTTTCATGTAATGAATAAAGTGTTTGTCCCTCAATTTCTCAAAGGCTTGGGTTCTGAACCTAGACATACTGTTTCAAGAAGATATTCATGCCTTTTCTATAAATAGTTGTCAAGCATTCAGACAACTTCCAGTCACCAAAGTTTCCCTTAGAAGGTGAGAGGAGATCAACAGAGGAGAAAACTACTTTTGTTCTGGATCTAAAATGTAGTTTCCCTTAAGGCAGAAATGCAGCTGAATCCAGATCAAAAATGTGTGAACTTTTTCTGCAAGTGCCAAATACTTTTTTTTAATTCTATGTATTGAAAGGCCTCCATTGCAATTCTTTATATTTCCCTGATAGCATGAATCACTGTATCACTGTCTTCCCGTTCATCATCGATTTACTCGAGCGGACCCAGTAACATCTCCCCATATGTCCTGTCTCATGCTAGTAGAGCCCAAGGCATCTGCTTGCCCAGGAACATAAAGAGCCTCAATCCATTCTGGAATGAGGTCTATAATTGTTACTGGTATTTGGCATAGCATGAAAGCATTTGGAAATTTCTGGACCCCATAGAACCTGATTGACTGCGGCTATGTTCCAGTAAAAGTACATTCATGGAAATTGCATTTATTATAATATACATTTTACTTTCTTATACTTTTCATGTGTGGGCCATACCGATAGCACATTGGGTAGGGTGTTTGCCTTGCATGTGGTCAGCCCGGGTTCGATTTCCTGACATGCCAATGTTTCCTTGAGCACAACCAGAAGTAAATCCTGAGTGCAGAGCCAGGAATAACCCCTGAGCATTGCCAGGTGTAATCAAAAAGCAAAAAAAAAAAAAAAATCATGTGTGATGAAATATTATTCGGTTTGAATATTTTGCAACTATTCACTTGGTCACTTGATCACTTGGCTTCCCATTGTCCATCAATTTGCCCGAGTGGCACCAGTAACATCTCCATTCATTGGGAATGAGGTCCATTATTGTTACTGTTTTTGTCATATTGAATACACTATGGGTTGCTAGGCTCTGCCGTGGCTCTGCTCATGCCAGGGGGCCCAGTCATTTTCTATGTCAGACCAACAACTATTCAGGGCCCACAGGGCAGAGCCCTGAGTGTAGACAAGCCTGTCTCCTGTCTACCACCTGCCAGTACAGCCGGGTACCACAGCCACACGTGCAACAACTCAAGAGCAAGGGAAACTGCCAGATATGGCAAACAAACCCAAACCAAACCTGAGGACAGACATTTGTCCCGCATGCAGCAGACCAAGGTTTGATGATCTCTGGCACCATGTGGTATGAGCACTACAGTAGACAAACTAAACAGAACCAGCAGTAGTCTCTGAGCTTTTCCAGGTGTGCCCCGCCCCGATTTAAATTCAAAAAATATTGAACAGGAATAGGAGATAGTATAGTGGTAAGGGTGCCTGCCTATGCGAGTAATGATAGTTGGTCCTCTGCATGACTAAGCCTCACAAACAAGCATTACATTAAGAAATGAGAAATCATTCTTAACCCACAGATAAAAAATAAAGAATAACTTCTAGAAGACAAGTGAATGCTGCTGCCCACTGTTTAGACACAAATTGAGAACATCAAAAGGGGCCAATGTTTATAACTGGCACAAATGAAAATTGTCACTCACTTGCTATGAGTGAGTACACATATGGTCCCCCATAAAGCCACCAGGAGTAATTCCTGAGTGCATAGCCAGGAGAAAACCCTGACATTGCCAATGAGACCCAAAAAAATATAAAAGAATTCATATGAATAGCACATTTTTCCCAGGACTTATGGAGCAGAAAGAAATTTAACTCTCTCCACCATCACCACACCCCCTCCCACACACACACACCGCCTTGGTCAATTAATTTGGATAATTTTCTTTCCATGTTTAAAAAGTATTATTTTTTTTTAATGTGAAATTTCTTACATCCAATGTTAAACAGAAATGCCATCCTTAACACTGTGGCTTCTCACTGTCCTCAAAAAAAGGCTGATAAACTTATTTCCAAAGGGGGCAGGAGCGATGGTCCAGTGGGAAGGGAGTTTACCTTGCACGTGGCCGGCCCATGCACGCCAGGGTTCGATCCCCGAATCCCATATGGTCCCCGAGCACCGCCAGGAGTAATTCCTGAGTGCAGAGCCAGGAAAAACTCCTGAGCATTCCCGGGCGTGACCCAAAAAAAAAAAAAAAAAAAAACTTATTTCCAAAGGAATGCTTATTCAGTCAGGAGGGAGACTAAAAACCTAAATCCAGAGATAGAAATTCCCAGCTCAAGAAAGTCTTTAATTTTGGTGCAAAACAACCGTTTTTCTTTACCTTTTATTTGGTGACATCTACTTATTGCCAGAGGAGAATCAACATATATCCTCTGGGACATAAAGCATGCCTACAACAGTCTACCATAAGGCAAATTTTCTTTGATGCTAGAGCTTTATCTTCGGATGCCATGGTAATTGGTATTCCACTCCAATACAGCTGTGTGTTTGTTTTAATATAAAAATAGCATATTAAAATACCATCAAGAAATCAGCTTTCCTTGAAGCCTCATCATTTGTACAATGTAGCTTTGAGGAGCCCCAGGCAAATCACCCCACTCCCCAAGGGTATACATGAAACATTTGAGGAGCATAAAGCTACGAAACACAGAATAATCAAAGTTCTAAAGTCACTTACTTATTTATAAAACAAATAGGACACTATTGAAAAGGACTTAGACAGGATTCTTTGGTACAGAGCCCTCATTTCCCAAGGGTGATCTCAAACTAGCTATGAGAAATGGAAATAGTTTAAGAGTCTCATGCTCTGTGGAGGTGGTTAAATTCCACAAAGAATGTGGACTTTGTATTTTAAGAATCTGAAAGAAAGTGTACTAAATAACTGAGATACTCAGGTGAAAATTTCCAAGAATGTTAGACTTATAGACTTATCACTTCCCATTTAGCAAATATTTCAACATCATCTGTGAAGAGGTTGAAAATGCAAATTCTCAGCTTCAGTACTGATCTGGAGAATCAGAAAGTCTGAGAATGGAGCCCAGAATTCTGTGTGAATAAAGCCTCCTGGTGATTCTGATATTCGCTCACCTGTAGAAGTGCTTTAATAGGAGTGAGTTTGAAGGATTGCCAATATTTTGTGCATGATTATTATGACGATGGCAAAGTTCTCTCATTCTACCATCTGTTCCTCTCCCTCATGATTCCATCTATAAAATTAGAGCACCATCTTCCTCTCAGGACTGCCTCAAGAATGAAATCACATGTACTCAGACTTCCAAACAACACCACTTCCAGATCACAACACTGGTGATAAGATGTTCTAGCAAAATTATGATTTTTCTCTGTTCATGAATAATCTAAACATGCATCTCCTTCCATCTATATTACTTGCATAGTCGTGACTTTCAAAATATTAACTTTTTATAGTCACCATCAGCGTTGAAAAATGTTTCTAGTAAAATATAGGTATCACAAATCAATTTTCGAGCTTTCTTCTTTTTTTCTTTTCTTTTTTTGTGGTGTGAGATGATGTCTCTTGTTTTTGTCACATTTCCTGACAATAAGGAATGCAGAGCATTCTTCATATACTTTTGGTCACCTGCATGTCTTCTTTGAGGAAGTTTCTGTTCATCCCTTCCCTCCATCTACTGATGGAATTCCTTGTTTTACCTTATAAAGTTTTATCACTGCTATCTTGGATATTAAACCTTTGTTTGATGCCAGGTGGACAAACAATTTCGCCCAGTTTATGGGGTATCTTTCTTTTCTGGCCATTGTTTCCTTCATGGTGCAGAGCACCTTATTTTAATGTTGTTTCATTTGTTTCTCTTTGCATCTGTTTGTTTGCCCAATGACAATGAATCATTAGAGACATCTCTAGATGTAATGTCATTAAAGCGTACTACTGATGGTTTTTCCATATACTTTATGAATTCTAATATGCTATAATATATTTAATTGGTTTTGTACATGGTGTTATGAAAGAGGTCAGATATTTTGCATATGAGTGGCCAGCTTTCCCAATAACATTTGAAGAGGATTTTTTTTTGGCAGCACTTCATAATTTGCTCTCTTTTGTTAAAGTCTAACTGTCTATATACCTGAGTTTCTGTCTCTGGACTCATTTTTGAGAGACATAGATAAAACATGAATTGAATTTGTATGGAGTAATAACCACCACCACTCCACAAAATAACCAAAGCAATCCAAGTGGGAAAAGATGAAGGTTTTCTCTTCCCAACTTCAAACTACACTAGAAAACTGTGTAATATGTAAGGATCACAAATCAATTTTTGAGCTTTCTTCTTTTTTCTTCTTCTTTTTTTGTAGTGTGAGATAATATCTCAGGTGTTTTGGTCAGCATTTCCAGAATGCAGAGGATTCTTCATATACTTTTGGGCACCAGAAATAATGGAATAGGATTGAGAGTTCAAAGACGGCGATAGTCTATTGATACAGATCATTCTTGCTGCTGAGAAGATTTATCACTGTCCTTTTGTTTGGCATTTCCATGAAAATTAGTGATGATGAGTAATTTTTAATATGTCCTGTTGGCCAACTGAAATATATTTTGAAGAAGTGTTTTTGTTTGGTCCCATATTTAGTGGAACTGCTTGTTTTTTTCACTGTTGAGTTTTGAGAGAGCATTGTATGTCTTGAATATTATTACTCTTTGTTAGATATATGGTGTGTGGAAATTTTCTCCCATTAATTGGATGTCATTTTGTCAAACACCTATTACAGAATCATCAATTCAGATACATGGACAAAACCTAAACTGCAAACAGAAATAAATACTCTTAAATATGCAAAAGTAAGTTACATAGGAGTTTTTTTCCAGTTTGCTTCTTTTTAAGGAATACTTTTATGCAAAATGTAGACCTACAGGTTACATGCATATAAAACATCCCTTAACAAATACTGTGGCATACTTGTCCTTGCTAAACTCATTAAACAAATTACAATTTACACAAGTTAACACATAGTAAGAATAAAGACATAGATTCCCCAAACTGAATTCTTGAATGGATTAAATGGGAGCTTAGAAATAACAGTTTTTTCAGAAAATAATTATTTTTTAAAAACATCTATATGATTTTAGGATAACATTATGGGTACATATGGGGCTAAGGTTATATTTTAGCTTGCTTTAAAAAAAGACTGTCAGTTTAGGTGGAACTGGAACAATAGAACAGCAGAAAAAAAATACCTGCCTTACACACAACCAACTTATGTCAAATCTGCAGCATCACATATAGTCTCAGAGCCCACCAGAAAACATCCCTGAGCACAAAACCAGGAGTAAGCTCTGAGTACAGTGCCTGGCCTAAAAGATAATAAATAAATAAAGAACCAGTTTTCAAGTATTGTCAGCACCCATCATAGTCCAAAGAAAAAATTAGTTAGAGATTATTGTCAATACTTTTGTTGTTGTTGCTGTTGTTGTTAAAGCAAGTTAGATTTTATTGAAACTTATTTAGAAATATATGAGATGAGAGAAATAGAAGTATGTGTTCAGGAAAGAACATGAGCTTCTCCAAAACAGTAAAGCAAGCAAGCAAAGATACACAGAGACAAGCAAGACAGATATTTATTCAAGGGAGACTATGAGATCGCAATGCAAGCTGATTGGCAAACTAATTGTAAATCTTCTTTTATCCTTTTAGAATAGGTACCCAGAGGATAGAACAGATTTCCATTAGGAAAAAAAATATAGCTCTCCTATTGCTGTAATGTTGACCCTAGATAAAACTGTAGTCTGCATTATTCAAAGCGCCATCTATATCATTTTCTTGCTAATTTATCAACATTTTAATCTATGTAGGTTTAAGATATTTCAAAAGCCAAATCGATATTTTCTAACTTTTTGATCACATTAAAAATCAATATGCTTTGTATAACTAGGGTTTAAAATGCTATGGTAGGGAATAGACTTCTATAATATACAGTCAGAGCACTCCATGTTTACCAAAGAGTAAAGCAAAGAGCCCCAGTCCCTTTTTAAAAGGGTGAGAGGTGGTGGAGAAATAGAAGTAGTAATGGGTGTTTTGACTCTATTAGCATCCCAAGAGAGAGAAAACAGCAATGAAGACATTTATAAAATAGTAAAGGGGAAGTTAAGGAAATGGAACTTTTACCATATTGGAAAGGTAGAGTAGTTTAGGAGGCTTGGTTAATTAAGGATGACAAACTAAAACAGTGCACTAGAAGGAATGAGACCAAAAGCCTAAATACTATTGTATAAAATACATACTTTCTTCCAAAGAAAGTCTAAATTATAACCAATATGGACAGCCTGCTAAAGTTATTCAGAGTCCTTTAGCATCATCAGTTATATTGAAATACAACATTAAAACTCCACACTTGCACACAGACACACTGATACAATGACAGTGAAATGTTTTTTGTTGATATTATAGGATAACATATCTATGACAGCTCTGAAAAATGAATATGAATACTAGTTCTGGTCCTTAATGACTGATGTTAGGTCAATAATGTTAATTATCATCAGTTTCAGTTTCCTCATTTATTAAATGGGAATAATAAAAGTACTCAATATGGTAGTTAGAAAGATTTTATTAATATATTTATTTACATTGGTTAATTAATAAATTCTAAATACCAATAGAAATAGATTCACTCTGAGTCACAAAAGATTACAGACAAAATTGTCAGGTTTCTACTTCTCACAGGTTGAAAAGAGATTAAAAAAAATTCAAAGTGGATTTGTTCCTTCATAGATTTGAATTTCTTATCAGGTAGAGACCAGGAAGAACCTCACAGTTTAATGAGAATTCTAAATACAGATAATTCAGAGTATGTGCTGGGAAGAGAATAGAAACACTCATGAAGAAATTGGGACTGTTAAGTTAGATAATTATTTAGAAGTCTAAGAAAAGGTGAACTAAGCTATAGTGAAGAAATATTAGGGTCTTATAAACATCTCTAAGGGGCATAGGGTTCATATGGAATTCCAGGTACTTAACTCAGGTCAGCCACGTGCAAGGCAAACACCCTACCCAATGTACTATATCTCTAGCCCCTTAGAAAATGTAGGAAAGTGTCACCTTTGTACTAGAACGAGAAGAAAATAGAAACAAGATGTTGATGCCACAGTGAATCTGTAAAACCTGCTAATATCATGCCTATCTTTCATTAGTTTCATAAGTATTCTGATAACTTCCACAAATTACCAGTCTTTCTTTTTCAATCCCACTTTCTCTTTAATTTGCCCTATCTCCCCAAATTATCACTCTCTGTGAAATCACATCTAAATTTCCAAATATATCCCTTCCTTTGTGTTATCATTTCTTTCCTCTGAATTTCCCATGCCTGTAAAAATATAAATATCATATAACATACATGTACATTTCTCCTATCATTCTGTCACTAGATTCTCAATCCTAGTCATAGAACCAAAATATATAAAAAAGACTTTCCTGCCCCACAAATTGAATAGTGCACTTCTTTCCTATGACTCCTTTGTTTGTAGTGGCTATTTTAATTTGCTTTGCTTTTTTTTTTTTTGCTTTGGTTGGGTTGAAGACACACCCAGTTATCTTCAGTACTTATCTTAGTTCTGATCTCAGATATTAATCCTGGAAGTGCCATGTGGTGCCAGGGATCAAACCATGGTTTGCCACATGTAAAGCAAGTCCCTGAAACTTGATACTATAATATCTCTGCCAAAGCCATTTCACTCCCCCATAATTCTTTTTTTTTTATTTACTTTTTGTTTGTTTTAGAATTTTTTATTATTATTTTATTACACCACCTTTATACATACAATTACAAGATGCCCATGCTTGAGTTTGGTTCTACAGTGTGTCAACACCCATCCCTCCACCCTTGCACATCTTCTATCACCAATGTCCCCACTTCCCTTCCCCCTCTCCCAGCCTACATCCATAGCGAGTTCTGAGTTCTGTATCTCCTTTCTCTCTGTCTATCTCTCCCTCCTGCCTACCCTTCCTACACATCATGAAATGTAGTTTATTCTAGGACATGATTAGTTCCACTGGTTTGGCGGACCGCTTGGCTGCTTGTGGCCATGCAACTTAGGGAGCCTCATGGTCAGTTGGGCTAGGGGAGAGCTGTATCAACTCTCCCCATTGCGTCTGAGGCTCTGTCTGCTATGGCTGGTCACCCTGGGGCAGTTCCTGGGAGTGGTGAACAGGCTCCAGAACAAGATAGAGACGGGGAAGGGGTGACCCCAGCTCCATCTGATGAATGCCCAGTGACTTCCACCTCTGGGAGCTGCCTACCTGGGCTCAAACTCAGCTACTCTGTTAGTCTGGTCTTGAGATCAGTGTCTCTCCTGGGAGGGTTCTGATGTGCTGCAGTGTCGGACAGTGAAAATGGCGGCTATTGTGGTGGGGAAGTCTCATCTGGCTGCTTCTGGGGCCCCCCAGAGGTGATGGGCCAACACCCAAAACCCATCTGTCCTCCTGGGATTCTCATTGTCAGCTGGGCTAGGGAAGAGCTGAATGCCAGCGCTCCCCATTGCGTCTGAGGCTTTGCATGCTATGGCTGGTTGCCCCGGGCCCATAATTCTTTTAAACACAGGAAAAATAGTTGGCATATTTTTTATCTTTAATCGCTGTTCTTAAGAATCACTTATAGGGGCTGGAGCGATAGTCCAGTGGGTAGGGCCGTTTGCCTTGCACACAGCCGGCCTGTGCCGACCTGGGTTTGTTCCCTGCATCTCATATGGTCCTCCAGCACCGCCAGGAGTAATTCCTGAGTGCAGAGCCAGGAGTAACCCCTGAGCATTGCCAGGTGTGACCCAAAAGCAAAAAAAAAAAAAAAGGAAAAAAAGAATCACTTATAATACAGTGAAACATTAGAAGTCTTGGAATTATTCAATCATCTGTCTTTTAAAGTATAGGACTGGTGCAAACATTTCCACTTTTTCTTGAGATCTTTGTATTTCCAATTTTATTTTTTAATCGTAAGAAACTTTATTAATTACTTCAAACAAACAACATAATGGGAAAATTCACATGAATCAGCACAGCTTACGGTTATTCTGCCATAGCTCCTTAACAATCACACTAAAAGATATTAAAAGAAGCACCAGTACAAAATGGAATAGGAGAAAAGGTAAATAAAGAAAACAGATATTAAATGATAAAAAGGAGCTACTGAAAGGAAATGATGAGTATAAGTTATCCATTACTTCAGAACAAATTCTATAAATAGGCAAAGTCCCAGTTCTCAAATAATTCACAGTTAGTAAGAAATGTAGTCACAAGTTAAATTGTACTATCTTGAAATCATGGTTTTATTAGACCAATAATAGAAGAAATTGTGATAGATGGTGATTAAATTTCTATGGTTCACTTTTAAAGGTTTCCTAAGGTTGTTTATAAATGAAGAATGAAGAAAAATACTTCTAGCAAGAAGAGACCTTCAGGACTACATCTCAAGAAGTGACAATGAAAAGACAAAAATTTAAAATAACTTTAAGGAATATATCACGAAGTAGGTCATGCTACCAGTCACTTATATCCATTTTGTGATATTTTATCCTTCATGCCTATGACTCCAATATTTACTGAGATATCTTTTGTTCCACTTTAGAGTATTTAAAAGTTGCTGCTTTTAGAACATGAAGGTAAGGATAAATAAAATAATATTTAAGGCTAGATTTGACAAAGATGCTAGGGAATGAGTGTGAACAACTTATTATTAAAAGTGGATGCCCTTACTCAGTTTATGAATAAAATGTCTTAATTTATTAAAATAACACCATTGGTGTTAATGTCCAAATCTAAAAGCATATCTTCACTTGTATCACTTGTATCACTTGTCTTTCTATTGTTCATTGATTTGCTTGACAGGCGCCAGTAACGTCTCCATTCATTGGGAATAAGGTCCATAATTGTTACTGTTCTTGGCATATCAAATACACCACGGGTAGCTTGCCAGGCTCTGCCATGGCTCTGGATTCATCCCAGGGGGCCCAGTCTTTTTCTATATCAGACCGTCAACCATCCAGGGCCCATGGGTCGGAGCCCTGGGTGTAGACAAGCCTGTCTCCTGCCTGCCACCTGCAGCCAGGCACTGCAGTCACACCTGTAACACCTCAAGGGGCATATCTACGGGCAGAAAATAGAGATAATCAATGAAGTTCTTACTATGAGACTAAGAGACTATATGCGGGCCCACCAAGGACCTATGAAGAGTCTATGAAATCTGTGACAGTTCTATATAATGATGATCATATTAAAAATAATTTTTAGTAGTACCCTTTATATATTTGCATAGGATATCTAATGCAACCACTCCCTAATTTCCCTAAAATGTGCTGTAAGTGTTCTTGTCTTGTCGTTTTATTTGTAGAAGGATCTAGACGTCACACATTTAGGTTAACCCCAGGGTAGAAAACAAATTTTTTTCACTCCTACCTACTATGAACAGGGAAATCATTTTAAAAGTAGAAATTGAAAAACATGGCCTGGATATTGTAATCAACATGATCTAAATTTTAAGGAAAAGAAGTAGTTCAACTGGATTCAAGATGACTGCATGGTATCAGTTACCTCGCCTATTTAGTAAATTTGAAATGGGATTTTCTTTTTTTTTTTAGTTTTGGGGTCACAACAGGCAATCTACAGGAATTACTCCTGGCTCAGTATGCAGGAGTTACTCCTGGCTCTGTACTCCTGACAGTGCTCAGGCGACCATATGTGATGCTGGGCATCAAACCTAGGTTGATGCATGCAAGTCAAATGCCTTAAACACTGAACTATCTCTATAGCCACTAAAACAGTATTTTGTTAAGGGGGATTATAGACTCAAACCTCAACTATGTATATCTCCCACCACAACCACCACCAACAAAGTTATAGCATCATTCAATTATCACAAGCCTTGTCTGTCTTACCACATCTTTCACACAGCCCTTCCGGTAGTCATCCATTTCTTTATTTTTTAGCAGCTGAGTTGTTTGTGTTATTTGTTGGTTAATTTGCTTTTTGTGATATAATAGTCTTAAATGATACAAACCCTATCCTGTATTTATCATTCACTTTCTTATTTATTTCACATAGCCACTTCAAGTTCTATCCATATTGCTATAAAGGACAATATTTAATTTTTATAAAGAGCTGGATAGTATTCCACTGAGTTTATCTCTACCAACTTCTTCATTCAGTAACCTATCGAAGGGTATTTCCATTTTAGCTTTGTGAATAATACCACCGAATCCTCAGAGGGCCATTTACACTTTTCAAATGAATGTTTTTATATTATTAAATAAATGCATAAATTGTATTTGGGGGCATATAGTATTTCTATTTTATATTTTCTTTCAGGAAATTCTGAATCATTTTATGGTGAAATGGCACCAAAGGATATTCTCCCCAACAGTGTATATAGCACTGAAAAACTACATGTCATTTCCAATCATTTTGATAAAACATTCTCAGTGGTATTCGGGAATATTGCATTGTGATTCTGATTTGCATTTTCTATTATAATAACTGATGTTGATCATTGTTCATGTATCTGTGGATCAAGTGTTGGTTGTTTCTTCTTTGAAGTATATATTGATATACTTTTGCACATTTTTATAAGCTGTTTTCTATTGGATTTTTGCGCATTCCTTATATTTTCTGAATATTAAGCCTCTGTCTAAGGAATAATGTGAATATATATCCTCACTAAGCAGATTGACTTTTCAATCTGTAATGATTTTTTTTTGCTTTTTTGAGGGGGGTCACACCTGGCAATGCTCAGGGGTTACACCTGGCTATGCACTCAGGAATTACTCCTGGCGGTGCTCAGGGAACCATATGGGATACCAGGGATTGAACCCTGGGCGGCAAAGGCCAGCTGCGTGCAAGGCAAATGCCCTACTGCTGGAATATCGCTCCGGCCCCTGTAATGATTTTTATAATGGCTTTTGTAATGCTTTCTCTAAATTTTCAAATGGATTTTGGGAAAAAGTTTTTCTTTGCCAAGGCACCATCATTGACAAAGTTATCCTTATTTGAGTTTTAAGCATACACGTCCCAGCACCAATGTCATCTTCCCTCCACCAATGGTTTTAGTTAGATAAAATCAGTTTCATTTAATTTTGACTTTGGTTTCTTTTCTTTTAAAAGTGATTATCCTAAGACCTCTCTGAAGGTATTGATAAATTATGTTTACTCATATCATTTTGTAATTAAGGTTTTATATTCAACATTAATTCCTTTTGAGTCAATTTTTATATGTTATTAAATAGCAAGCTAGTGTCTTTGTTTTGTTTTGCTTTTCCAGGGGCTATACTGGGCTTCTAAAACAATTTCCTTTTTTTGTGTACTAGCTTGAGTTTTGTCATAAATAACTCTCCATCTATGTATGAGTTTGTGCTGGGATTTTCAATTTCATTTCATTAGATTGTGAGTTTGTTTTATTCTACTGATTTTTTATTCTAAATTTATAGCCCAGTTTGAGGCCAATAAAAAGACATACCAGTGCGGTCCCTATAAAGATACCCATGATGTTCTTCAAAGAAATTGAACAAACACTCCTGAAATTTGTATGGAATAATAAACCCCCATTAATAGCTAAAGCAATCCTTGGGAAAAAGAAGACGGGGAGGTATCACTTTCTCCAACGTCAAACTCTACTACAGAGCAGTTGTAATTAAGACAGTGTGGTATTGGTATAGAGACAGACCTGTAGACCTATGGAATAGAACTGAATATCCTGAAACACACTCTCAAATATACAACCACTTAATCTTCGATAAAGGGGCAAAAAATATTAAGTGGAGCAAAGAAAGCCTCTTCAACAAATGGTGCTGGGAAAACTGGGCAGCTACATGTAAAAAAATGAACTTAGACCTCCTTCTAATGCCATGCACAAAAGTCAGATCAAAATGGATTATAGATATCAACATCAGACATGAATCTATAAGGTACATCAAAGAAAACATAGGAGAAACGTTCTACGACATAGAAATTAAAAGTATCTTTAAAGATGACACAAACTGACCAAGCAAATGAGAGAAAAGATAAACAAATGGGATTATATAAAATTGAAAAGCTTCTGCACCTCAAAAGAAATGGTGACCAAGATACAAAGACAATCCACAGAGTGGGAAAGGATATTCACCCAATACCCATATGACAAGGGGTTAATATCTAGGATATATCAGGCACTGGTAGCACTTCACAAGAAAAAAAACAGCCAACCCTATCATAAAATGGGGAGAAAAAATGAACAGAAGCTTCCAAAAAAGAAGAAATTTGAATGGCCAAAAAGGCATATGAAAAGTGCTCTTCATCTTTAATCAACAGGGAGATGCAAATCAAAACAACAATGAGGTACCATCTCACACCACAGAGACTGGCACACATCCAAAACTGCAAGAACAACTGGTGCTGGCGTGGATGTGGGGAAAAAGGGACTCTCATCCACTGTTGGTGGGAGTGCAGACTGGTTCAGCCCTTTTAGAAAACAATATGAGCATTCCTCAGAAAACTAGATATTGAGCTCCCATTTGATCCAGCAATAGCACTCCTGGGAATATACCCTAGAGACCATAAAACACATAGCAGAAACACTATCTATGCTTCTTTATTCATCTCTGCACTATTCACTATAGCTAGAATCTGGAAACAACCTAAATGCCCAAGAACAGAGGACTGGCTAAAGAAACTGTGGTTCATCTACACTATGGAATAGTATGCAGCTGTCAGAAATATGAAATTATGAAATTTACCTGCAAATGGATGAACATGGAGACTATCATGCTGAGTAAAATTAGTCAGAAGGAAAAGGACAGATATAAAATGACTTCATTCATTAATAGGATATAAATAGATACCAGTGTTTTACTAAGTGTGGGAAATGGTAATGGCAGATTAAAACTCAACATTGAATATACACAAAGAGACTTAAGTGATAAACTTTAAATATCTGCAGGACTAGCCACAATGAGTAAAAGAAGAGGGAGAGAGATGCAGAGAGAGAGAGACAGAGAGAGAAAGAGAGGAAACTGGGGTACCTGCTATTGAGGCAGCCTGGGGGTGGGCGGGAGGGGGTGGGGTGCATTGGTGGTGGAAATGGGGCACTGGTGGAGGGATGGGTGCTGGAATACTGTATTACCAAGAACCAATTATGAACACCTTTGTAATTTTATGTCCACGGTGGTATAATAAAAATTTTTTAAAAATTCTTTTGTTTAGTTGCTCCTCAGATGGTCCTATGTGATCTGTCAGTCCTGTACCTTCTTAATTGTAGCATTATGTAAAGCATAAGCATATGTAAAAAAATAAATAAAAGACATACCATAACTTTTCTTCTTCCTTTCTTAAGATTATTTTGGCTATTTGAAGTCTTCCATGAATATTGTCAAAAATTCATACAAATTTTTAGAGTCATGCATTCTATTTCATTGAGATTTCTGAATTAGTAAACTGCTTTAGGGAAATGTGTCCTGTTTGACAATGTGTGCTTCCGCGATCCATGAACATGAACTATCTTTCAATTTCTATCTCCTATTTCCCTTAATAATATCATATAACTGTAACCTTTGTCAACTTTACTCCCAGACATTTTATCTATTTGATGAGGTGATAAATGGGTTTATTTATCCTCATTTCCCTCTTCTTCATTTATTATTAACATTTGCAGTTGCAGCCAGGAACATGGCTGAGTAATGGAAGTCAACTCAAGAACAATGTACTGCTGAATAAAGAGATAGTACAGAGTGTAAGGTGCTTGCGTTGTACACAACTTCAGCTGACCTGGATTAAATTCCCAGTGCCTCATATAGTTAAGCACTTGCAGGACACAGAGCCAGGAGCAAACCCTAAGCACCACTGGGGTTGTCAAAAAATAAACACAGAAAAATAAATAACACTGTAGTCTGAGGTAGCATTGTGGGGCTAGCAACAAGAGTTGAGAGAGAAAGTGATATACCTCGTTAAGAAAACCATTGAACAGGAAGAGAGGGCAGAGATAAATTTAAACCAGCGCAGACTTCTTTGAGGCTTCTTATTTTATAATCCCAAAGTCCAATATTAATAATAAAAATGCAAAAAAATGACTAGAAGTTTCAAGGAGTATAGAAAAGCAAAATAAAAGATTAAAAGGAAAAATAACTAAAAAATGTGGGGAAAAAAAAAGAATTGAATAGCACTGTAATATAACATATAGTAAATTGTGCTTAGATAATTTCATAAATGTTTATAGTCTATAAATAATAATAAACATTAAAGAACATTAAAGAACATTTCTTACTGCCCCCTTCAAGCCATTGCCTCCTGAAAAATGCCTCTAATTTAGAGATTCCTTTATACCCAGGGTCTGTACTTTGAATAAATTACATCAATAATCAGATGATATCTTGGGAATTAGCCCCTTTCACTCAATATTACACTACAGAGACACTACAGAGATTTATCTATATTTCTGTATAAAGTTATCAATCATTAATTGCCAATGTCATATAAGATTTGTGTACAAATATGAATATAGATTCCATTTAGGGGAAGTTACATATAGAACAGCTTAAAGATCATAAAGTTTGTTTTTGCTATATTTCTGCTGACTATTCATTACAAGTGAATTTTCTAGGTCACGATATATATTTATATTAGTTGTAATAAATATTCCTGCATGAGAGAGCCTGACAAGCTACTCATGTCATATTTGACATGCCAAATACCAGTAACAATTATACATCTCATTCCCATGACTTGTCGGAATGGTTTGAGGCTCTTTATGTTCCTGGAGCGGGCAGATGCCCTTGGGCTATCTCGCATGAGCCAGGACATATTGAGATGTTACTGGTGCCTGCTCAAGTAATTGATGATCTATGGGAAGTCAAGTGATCAAGTGAATAAATATTATCAAAGAATTTTCTTGTATTTTAAAAAACAACCTACATGCCCACCAGTAGCTGGCTGACTTTTATCATTGCTCCTTATTCTGCTCCATGCACAACAGCTTCTGCTTTTATTTTAACTACTCTGGTGGCTCTGTAGTAGTAATTTAATTTACTTGGGGGGGCTGATGAATTCAAGTATCTTTTGATTCATTCATAAGCCACTAAAATATCCCTTTTACAAAGTGTCTGTGAAAGTAATTTGTTCATCTATTTACTCGGTTATCTTTTTTTTTCGCTCTGTTTTTGATTTTTTGTTTTTTTGCGTCACACCTCGCAATGCTCAGGGGTTACTCCTGGCTCTTCACTCAGGAATTATTCATGGCGGATTTTGGGGGACCATATGGGATGCTGGGGATGGAAGACGGGTCAAACACGTGCAAAGCGAACGTCCTACCGGGTGAGTATCGCTCCGGTCCCTCATCTCTGTTTTGTAGATGTTTTGTTTTTATTCAGTATTTGGGTCATCTGGTTTTATATATGTTGTTCTAATCTTTATGTACATTTATAATACCTTAAAATAATATTTTTACTGCCAAAGTAAATAGATTGCCTTGTCAAGAGACAGAAGCAGGAGGGAATAGCAGAATAAGTCAGAGGACAGCAATATGAGAAAGAAAGTTATATGGATCAAAATCAGTTCAATTAACACAGAGGACTTGGGCAAAAAATACTATCATCCTTATTTCATATATTGAACCAAATTCAGGAGGTGATTCCAAAGCAGAGATGATTCTCAAAAGTATTTAAAAATAGAACCCATGTATAGCAACTTGTCCAGATTAGCCATTCTAAGTAATTGTTTTCTAGATGTTTAACTCAAACTATAGCCACATAAATTCAATACTACTAATCATGACATTTTTCCTGTCTTCTTATGTGTGGCTGGGAAATAATGAATGACACCCTGGCTGACTCCATTGGGAGGTTGTGAATTCTTAGGCTAATTTATGACTTTGCTGTGCCAGTGTAAAAAAAGCTTTATTTCCCCATAGTATTTCTAGAAAGACAGCTGTCTGGTGATCTTCGCATGACCTTCTCAGCAACTAGCTCACTACTAGGGTTTTGATAAATGTTTCTTGGATGAGCAAACATTTAAGGAATGAATACCTGCATGCAAAGAGAGAAAATCTGAATTTTAATGTTTGGTTTCTGTTAAAAACACCATAATCATGAAATAGGCTTCTCAGTTTCCTCAGGTGCTGTAAAAATAATTCAGGTTTCAGACACCCAAGTAAGCTACAACAGATGAATCATTTTACACCATAACTTCTGAGACTTACCTCTGTGCTGACAAAAATAGGCAAGTGAGACAGCTGCAGCAATAAAATGCACCATGGGTATAGATAAGTATGGTGCCAGCAAAACAGAGTAGGAAATTGTAAGAGCATGGAGGGAGATGTACCAGAAAGCTGCATAGTTCTCTCTCTCTCTCTCTCTCTCTCTCTCTCTCTCTCTCTCTCTCTCTCTCTCTCTCTCTCTCTCTTTCTTTTTTGGGTCAGACCCGGCGATGCTCAGGGGGTTACTCCTGGCTCTGCACTCAGGAATTACTCCTGGCAGTGCTTGGGGGACCACATGGGATGCCGGGGATCGAACCCGGGCGGCACAGGCCGGCCGCGTGCAAGAGCAAACACCCTACCTGCTGGGCTATCTCTCCGGCCCTGCATAGTTCTCTTGGCTTCAGCAAAAGAGAAAAGGAAAACCACAAAAATGGGCAAAGGGAAGGTAGTTACATTTAATTTAGTTGATCTTTACAGATATCATACATGTATGTTTTAGTGTATAAGTACTAGAACTTTATCTTAGGACAATGGCATAACTAGCACTCCAGTGTTTCAAAAGCTAATGAAATTTCACAGAGAGTAATTGTGCCAAGGGAGTGGAATCTTTGTCTGCATAGAGCAATGACCAGCATCATGGTACAGGCAAGCTACACGTAAAAATTTATTGAATAACTAAGGAGACTATGGAAAGCAATGGGAAAGTTCCTTAGGGTTGAGTATGAGTATCAGTACACACCAATTTTACTGCATTTTGGTGACACACTTGCTCTTTCATTTAGGTCATTATTTTATTCCATATTCTTTTCTGTCCAGTCATAAAATGAAGATAACAATATTTTCTGTTTACAAACCTCTATTAATTCCTTAATAGAATTCCCCCATTTCAAAATTATGTAAAAACTTAAAGCTTCTTTTAAGTCATATTTTAGCAGTAAAACTGCATCTGACATAAAAAAAATCTGGTGGTGAAACTTGACCTGGACTAATTTGAGGCTTTTTATTTATTTAGTTCCATTTGGTAAATATTCATTAGCTTCAATGCAAAAGTGATAATAAAACTGATAAGTATGATCAATTTAGAAGTTATAAATTATATGGACTATACATATATGTTTTTATCTAAAAAGTAAAATAAATGTAAATTTTAAAGTATATATGGACAACGGAACTAAATTCTTACATTAAACATAGTCATGAATTTAAAAGAAAAATTAAATTCCAAGATATATTTCTATTATGGCCAAACTGTTGAAATTTCAACATAAATATTTTTTCTGTTATTCACAAACATTTTTAAACAGCTCATCTATACTTTATCTAATAGCAACAATAAATATAGTATCCAGAGCAATGACCTCTCAAAGGTTCTGGAAAGGTATGAGAATTGAAAAGCAATGCTCTGAGCTCCATAATCAATTGTATCACTTGTCTTCCCATTGTTTATTGATTTGCTCGAGTAGGCACCAGTAACATCTCCATAAGTCCTGTCCCAAGCTAGTGTAGCCCAAGAGCATCTGCTTGCTCCAGGAACACAAAGAGCCTCAAACCATTTGTTCAAGTTTTGGGAATAAAGTCTATAATTGTTACTGGTTTTTAGCATATCAAATACAAAACAGATAGCTTTCCAGGCTCTGCTGTATTTTGTTACACAAAATCTTTGAAACATAGGATTCAAAATTCCATAAAACTTCAAAACAGCTAAACTAAATGTTCAAATTTAGTTTCATAAAAAATATCATTACATTTCAAAACAACTTATTGATTCAATTTTTCTCACTGTACAGAAATGCTCATATATGCATAAAATAATTGTCAAGAAATTATAGTCTCTCATAAATTGTGTTTGTTCTTCTAGTCAATTATTTTGAAAACAAAGTAATATCCTCCAAAATGTTTATTAAAAAGTATATACATTTTAAGATTTAGGTGCAATTGAATATATTATATATTTCATGACTTAGTATTTGTAAGTCATTATATTCACTACACTAACTGTGAATATAAACTCAATGAGGGATAATAAATATTGGGATAGAGAAGGGTTTTTTTCTAGATACTTAGAACATCAACTAAATTTTATTTAATTTTCCTAAACAGTTTACTCTTCTGATTCCCTTCTAAGCTCAAAGATAAACATTTCTGATAAACATTCTCTAGTTTGGAGACTCTGGAACTGGTCACACTAATCTGACCTTCATACCATATGACCAATTAATTCTATTTTTAGATCAAACATTTATGTTTACTTAGACAAATAAGATGTTTCAACCAAACTTCAAATGATGGCGAAAAAATGCTGATCTAAGTCTTCAATTCTCCACATGGAAGCATTAGTTCTTCTAGTGGCTTATGTCACAAGCATTGAACACAGAGGTAGCATCAATGAGGCCATGGGGGATTGACAACTATCATTATAACTTGCTTTACATTTAAACTAAAACTTCAGATTTCTTCTGACTGCTTGGCCAAAAGGCATATGAAAAAGTGTTCTTCATCTTTAATCATCAGGGAGATGCAAATCAAAACAACAATGAGATACCATCTCACACCACAGAGACTGGTACACATCCAGAACAGCAAGAACAACCGGTGCTGGTGTGGATGTGGGGGGAAAAAGGAGTCTCATCCACTGTTGGTGGGAGTGCCGATTAGTACAGCACTTTTTGGAAAACAATATGGGCATTCCTCCGAAAACTAGATATTGAGCTCCCATTTGATCCAGCAATAGCAATCCTGTGAATATACCCTAGAGACCGAAAAACACATAGCAGAAATGCTATCTGTACTTCTTTATTCATCGCTGCACTATTCACAATAGCTAGACTATGGAAACAACCTAAGTGCCCGAGAACAGAGGACTGGTTAAAGAAACTGTGGTATGTCTACACGATGGAATACTATGCAGCTGCCAGAAAAGACGAAATTGTGAAATTTACTTGCAAATGGATGAACATGGAGACTATCATGCTGAGTGAAATTATTCAGTAGGAAAAAGACAGATATAGAATGACTGCATTCATTAATGGGATATAAACATATACCAGTGTTTTACTGAGTGTGGGCAATGGTATAATATCAGACTCGAACTCACCATTGAATATACACAAAGAGACTTACATGATAAACCCTAAATGTCTGCAGGGCTAGCTGCAATGTGTAAAAGTAGGGGGATAGAGATGCAGAGACAGAGAGAGAAACAGAGAGAGGAAAAGGGGTACCTGCTACTGAGGCAGCCTGGGGGGGTGAGCAGGAGGGGGTGTGGGTATACTGGTGGTGGTGATGGGGCACTGGTGGAGGGATGGGTGCTGGAATACTGTATTACCAAGAACAATTGTGAACACCTTTGTAGCTGTATGTTTCACTTTGGTATAATAAAAAAATTAAAATTAAAAAAATTAAATGTAGCATACCTGTAAAAAATTGCCCGTAAAAAAAGACTACTTTCATCATTTAATACTATTATAATATTTACATAATACCTCGTATAGTGAGCAACAATAATCACCCCAATTTTACAGATAAAATATATGGTATGTCCAAGATAAATTTAGTGACATAGGTAACACATAAAACTAGTGTTAAATATCGCCAAGTGCCTATCTTTAACCATCATTCTGACAGGAATTTGCATCCTTTCCAACATAAACTTATAAATCCATTACTTGTATCATTTTCTCTTTTCTCCCTCCATTGTTACATTTTGTACAAGCAAACTCCCATCCAATAAAATACTAAAATACCTTTATCGCATAAAATCTTACCTTACTAAGGAGCTAACCACTGTCTCACTGTATCACTGTCTTCCCGTTCATCATTGATTTGCTAGAGTGGGCACCAGTAACATCTCCATATGTCCTGTCTCATACAAGTAGAGACCAAGGGCACCTGCTTGCTCCAGGAACATAAAGAGCCTCAAACCATTCTATCAGGTTATGGGAATGAGGTCTATAATTGTTACTGGTATTTTGCATATCAAATACGACACGGGTAGCTTGCCAGGCTCTGCCATGTGCGTAGCATACTCTTGTAGTGATCTCTAAATCCAGCATTTATTGATGAACCACGCGACCACAAGTGGCTGCTGAATCGGACTCCACCCAGGCTGGTCTGCTGGGTGGAGTTCTGACAAGAGGGAAGTCTGAATGTGGAAAATGGAGGCCCTCATGGAGTAGGGGGTTCATCTGGCTTGGTGCAAGGCTCTGCTGGGGTGGCGGGCCAGGGCTAGAATCCGCCATCCCTCCTGGGCGCCTCGTGAGTGGCTGGGCACAGGGAGAGCCAGTAGCAGCTCTTGCCCCATGTCCGTGAGTCTCTGATCCAAAGAGCTAACAACATTTTAGACAAATATTATTCTAAAGTCAATATCCTATTTTGGTACACAAATTCTAAAGACATGCCTTTGGAGATTCTGTGGCTCAAACAGAAAGCATAAATAGTGCTATCAATATGCTCTATGAAGGGAGCCAACAGTGAGACAGTATAGACTAACATATCGCAACATGAGCAAAACTGATGAAGTCATTATTTCTTATTTAGGTAATAATTAGTCTCTATAAAAATGATATCAAATATCAAATTTGATATGCCAAAACAGTAACAATTATATACCTCATTCCCATGACCTGAACGAATGGTTTGAGGCTCTTCGTGTCCCTGGAATGAGCAGATGCCCTTGGGCTTCACTAGCATGCGACAGGGTTGTAGGGAGATGCTACTGGTGCCTGCTTGAGCAAATCGATGAACAACAGAAAGACAAGTGATATAAGTGAAGTGAAAAGATCACACAGAAATGGTACAATAGCCCTATTTCCAAGTCTAATTTTTATTCAATATTAATGATGCATCTTAATGGTAATTTTACAAAGACCCCCCACCATATGTTGTAACACGAAGAATTAAAAAAATATGAGCTAACTGCTTAGCAAAGAAAGGGGATATACTAGGTAAGATAGCGTAGTGTTATCAATATTTTCTTTCTTTCCTAGCAGCTAATCCAAAGAGACAAAAATCAAAGAAATTTTTGTTAAAGTGAGTTCTTGTATCAAATAATGTACTGGAATGGATAGAAACCTGTCACAGTAGAGGCTATATTTCACAGATGGTAAGTAAAGTGAATTAGCATGAAAACTACACTTGAAAAGCCCCTTAAAATGCATCATATTGACTATAACAGCATTTTCAATGACTCAATAGTATTGGCCAAGCAAACAGAAGCAAAAATATGCAAGTGTGGTTACATCAAATTTATGCTTAGCACAGAAAAAAAATGACCAGAATTAAAAAAACAACTGACATGCTGGGAGAATAAATAAATATATTTATTCATGACACGCATAACAAAGAGCTAATATCCAGTATATATAAATCTTGTACAACTTAACAAAAACTACCATAGCTCCAACAACAAAAATGTATGATAGAACTAATCAGTCACTTCCTCAAAGAAATCACATAGATGGCCAATAAGCCTCGGTCAATCCCCAGTCCCACATAAAGTCCCTCAAGCACCAAGAGGAGTGATCCCTGAGTGCTGAGCCTGGAATAAGCCCTGAGCAGCACCACATTTGGTCCCAAAACAAAGACAGACAACAAAATTGAGTAAGTTTTTCTTCTTATGTCATTGCCTAGTATTATTGCCGTTAGATTGGAAACAAATCTTATGAATGTTTTGCTTTGTTCTGTTTTGGGGCCATACCCAGCACTGTCCAGAGGTTACTCCTGGCTCTTTACTCAGGAATTACTCCTGGTGGTACTCAGAGGACCATAAGGAATGCCAGGGATAGTGGCCACAGTATTATCAGAAGTGCCCCCATTAAGATTAAGGAAATAGATGATGATATTATCTCAGTCCTCCTTCTAGTTTACCAATTCCATAATGCCTTCAGGGTCTATTTTATATTGTCACAAGTGGCAAGATCTCCTTCTTTTTACTGGCCAAATAATGTGTTATTCATTTATGCATGATAAAGACATTTGTAATAAACACAATTTATTACTATATCTTGTCTATTACAAATAATACAGCAATGACTGTGGAAGGATCTATATGCACTCAAGGGTTTGGGTAATTTCAAGTTTTGGGTAATACTATTTCTGAACAACTTAGTAGCAGTATTCCTTATCTTATTTTCTATTAATATAGCACCAATTTCACAATTTCCAACAACAGTACATAACTGGATTAACCCTACCAATAAGTCTTCTAGCAAAATAATATTTTCTAGTGGCACCTGACAATGCTCAGATGCTGCTCCTGGCTTAGCACTCAGGGGTCAATCCTGGTAGTGTTCAGGAGACTAAATGAAGTGCTTTGGATCTAACTGAGGTTGGCTGCATGCAAGATTAGCATGGCTTTAATACTGTACTTTATTTATGGCTTTTAGCAAAGTACTGCAAAGTTATTCCTAGAGCAAAGTTGTAGATAAATATGGAAGATACAGTCATGATCAGAAGCATGTGTGTTCACTGAAAATTCAGATCTATTTTTGAAGACTTGACAATAGGGTAATTACAATCTTATGTTTAAAAGTATGGTCATAACAGAATAAAATTTTATGTCTCCAAAATATGTTTGAAAAATTACCCTAATGTGAATCACTGTGACTGGGTAGGTGGGTAGACTAAAAATATCGCATTATTTTCTCTACTTTCATATGTATTTAGAAAATGCTTTTACAAGCATTTTCATAGTAAAATATACTTGTGTTTTATATTACATTGAATAAATATTTTCAATCCTTGAATTATTTTTATCAGCTTCATACTAAACTACTTTGAAAAATAAAAAGAAAAACAACTTGATTTGAGAATAATTTGAGTGTCAAGAGCTCTCAAATTATCCAAGTAAATAAACAGTGCTGTTGCCAGAATTTATATATTGAGGGACTTGGGGATAGAAATTTAATTAGAGATAGAATCAGAAATTTTCTCTTAAAAAACTCTTTTTTATGTAGAGTCCACATTATTTTTATTTAGATCTACAGTTCACTTTGGATGACGTGGGTTTATGTAATGTCTATAGGACATTAAAACAATCTTTCTTAAACACAGGCTACACAATATGACAGAGACAAGTTAGAAAGTTAGATTCAACTCCTATGAATATCAGTGGTTGGTTCTGGCTTTTGCTACTACCTTGTCAAAGATGTTTACTCTCTCTATTCACTCAAAAAATTTTAGTTGGAGGAGATTCTTCAATATTTTAATTGTACTCCCTTGAACACAAGAATTTTTTTAATTAAACATTTTATTATACCACTGTGAGATATACAATTACAACGTTGTTCGTGTTTGGAGGTTTCAGTCACATAGTGTTCCAGCACCCGCCCTCCACCAGTGCCCATTTCCCACCACCAATGTCCCCAATTCCCTCCCCCCCCCATAGCCTGCCTAAATGGCAGGTTCTTTATCTCTTTTCTTTCTCCCTCTCTCTCCCTTCCTTCTCCCTACACATTGTGGGTTGCACTACATACACTTGGAAGCCATCATGAACACAAGGCATTTAAGGCAATAAATGCAGAGAAAAACACAGAGCTACCTACTGCCTAAGAAGTGACCATTACATTCCCCAGTATATCCCAACAACTATCCATCCTGTAAGAAGAGTGCAGCTCTGATTTCTAGGTTTTAAGCCTTAGAATAGGAGATGAACAATGAATTAAAACTTCAATGAATACATATTGTTGTGTCTGGAAAGATTTGCTCAGCAAATTAATAATAAAAATATTATAGGGGGAACTTATGACTCGCTTTTTAAAGCTCTAAATAGTAATTTTTACATGAAGCATGATTAACGCAAATGAATAACTTCGTTAAAATCAGTATAACTGAACTTTCAAAAGCATACACTTTTCTAGCCGTTGCTATGGATAATAGTGATTCCTTCAAACAATCTACCAGGTTGGTTCAAATGGTTGTTTACACTTCAACTTTCATATAATTATAGTCAACTGATTACTGTGGTTAAAATCATCAAAAGCTATCAAAGTTCCAATACATCTGCTAGAATAACTAAAGCAATTTTGGACTTACTAGGTATCTCTCTTTTTCCATGCATGCCATGGCTAACTTTTATGCAACATAGACTTCTCAGAAAAGGGCATCTAGGGAGTAGGTAACTTTTCTAACAGTTAGTATTCCAAGAACATAAAACTAACAAACTTCAACTTGCTTTATGTAGATTTGGAAGTCTTAGAGTGTCACTTCACCATACTCCACTGGTTTTAAGTGAGCTAGAAGACCAGATTAGCTCCAAAGAGAGAAGATGAAAAGTGTGAGTACCCCGGACAGTTTGTTAGGACACCATCTTTGGAGATAAACTAGCCTGAAACATACATTTCATTTAATCAGACCCTAATCTCCTACTATCACTATCACTATCTTCCGTTAATCATCTATTTGCTAGAGCGGGCACCAGTAATATCTCCATATGTCCTGTCTCATGCTAGTAGAACCCAAAGGCATCCGCTTGCTCCAGGAACATAAAGAGCCTCAAACCATTATATTAGGTCACGGGAATGACCCAATATAAATGTTACTGGTATTTGACATATCAAATATGACACGAGCAGCTAGCCAGGCTTGCCGTGTGGGTGGCATACTGTTGTAGTCACCTCTAAATAAAGCATTTATTGATGAACCACGCGGCCTCTAGAGCCGAGCTGTGATAGTCTGGTCTGCTGGGTGGAGTTGTGACGAGAGGGAAGTCCGGATGTGGAAAATGGTGGGGGGCCCCATGGAGTAGCCCCATGGAGGCTGGTCTGGCTTGTTGTGAGGCTTTGTTGGGTGGCAGGCCAGGGCTAGAACCCGCCATGCCTCCCAGGTGCCTCATGAGCAGTTGGGCATAGGGAGAGGCAGTAGCAGCTCTGCCCCATGTCTGAGACTCTGGTTCAGCATACCTGGGCCAGATTGAAAAAAAAAACTGCTGCAGGGTGGCTGTCGATGATCCGGGCTGTGATAGTTCTGCTCTGCTGGGTGGAGTTGACAACTCCACCCAACAATCTCCTACACTCTAAATAATTTATTTCCAAAGCAAGTTAAAATTTAGAAGGCTTTTATCATAAGTCAGGTTTGTTTCTGCACAGTTTCCCTATTCCTTAAAGAACTGTAAATGGGCCATGACAGTTTGCAAATGCATTAAGAATTGGTGCTGTGAACCTTTCCTGATCTCTAGATTTATAACATCCTATGACACTAAGGTGTCAAGTGGATGTCAACTCTAGTTAAGAATATTGCCACTTTGTTGTCTGGTCAGATTCTCAAATATCTGAATGTTTGCATCAAGATGAATGCAAAGATCAGAGAATATAGTGCTGACCTTTAATTTTTAAAAAAGCAATCATATAAATGGTGTGTTTCTGAGTATGTTGATGTGTATAGCCATCTAAAGTAGGCAACCTGACATAGGTCTTAGAGCAAGGTGTTCCCTACCTACTTAAGAAAAGCAATTAAAAAGACATTGAGTCAGATTTACTTCCAACCCTAATTGAAATAAAAACAAAATCTACTTTCAATTTATACCCAGACTGTAAAACAAATCCCTATACAAATCACAGTAGTGAAAAAATTTTTCCAAGGCAACAGGAAGGACTACTGCTTCTTCATGACTATACTACTGTAGCCTCACTCCTTCTCTCCCTTTATCTGCATAGAATTAATAAGATAACAATCACAGAATTATCCTTATTTCCTAAAAGCGCCAGTGAAGAACAAACTCTACTTCCTTAACTCTCAAGCAAAACACACAAATAAATCCCAAACCCAATCCCATCGTAATCCCCTCCCAACAACAACCCCCTCTTATTTCAATGCTCTTTTTTTTCTGAAGTTGTGTGCAACCTCCTATAGCAACAGGTAATGACTCCAGATTAGGTTGAATATATGAGTGCTCATTTAATATTAAACTTATGAACATGATGACCGATTTAGACACACAAAAAATTATTTATTCACTGAAATTATAAAGCTCGCTAATTCACACACAGATAAAGAGGATAGGGTTGAAGAGATAGTGCAGGGGGTAAGGCACTTGCCATGCATATGGCAGACCTGGCTCAATCTCTAATCTGAATATGGTCTTCTGAACCCTTCTAGGAATTATCCCTGAGCACAGAGAGAGAAAAGCGCTGAGCACTGTCAGGTGTGACAGCCCCTTCCACATACATAAAATGAAACAAGGTAAATTTTGTTTCTTTTTCTAAAACCAGAATAAATAGGATGTTCTTATTTGTTTCTACAGACACCATAGCATCAAGCTGTCAAATGCACGGTCTCAACATTAGTGTTTCATATAAAAATCTCATGACCACTACATTAATCCCAAATTTAAAACACGTATAAAGTGCAAATATCAGTTTAGCCAATATTCAGAGTGTGGACTCTTTGGGACTCCAATAATTTATATTTTTGTGTCACAATATTTCATTTTATTTTATTTTATCAGCATGCACACTAGGAATGAGGTGAAAAGTATTTGGCCTTAGTACATTTAAAATTATCAGCTTTCATTTGAACCTCTGTTGAGGAAGAGGCAGAAACTAATGATTGAAGGAAAGAAAAAAATTGGTGCTCCATTTCCTCATTCTATTACTGGTGTTATTTTAAGCAATAATTTCATTAATTCAACCTTGAATTTATTAATTCAGCTCTGACTACGTGAGTACAAGTAACTTCATAGACAAAATTTTTAAATATAGAAGAAAACGGAATCTTTTAATTAGTCTTCTTTATTCCCCATGTTTATCTTATGATGAAACAATGCAATGCTCCCGTCATCCCTCATTTGAAATAAATATTTCCAGAGAGTTGAAACTTCTACTTTCATCCTTAATTCTGTTCTATACATTGCCATAAAATAATGATACTAGCATATTTTGAGTACATTTTCACTCCTTAACATAATATATATAACACATATACATATATGTGTATATATGTATATATATATATATATATATATACAAAAAAAATGACTGATTTTGTCTTTTAACAGAATGAATTTCTTTTTCTTACCTCCTGAAGATGAAACGCATTACTAACAGGCTAAAGAGACATCAGTCAACTAAATAATGATTACTGACAAAACTTTATACTGAAAACAACACTTAATTGCTACCAATTAACCCCAGGGAAAACTTTTCTCCCACAAACCACAGTAAGATAGCTATTAGATATGCGTAAGGATTTTTCTGAATGAGAGGGAGGATAAGAATGGAAATTTGAAACTTTTCTAAAGTATGTAATATGGATGAAACTCACCACAATTTTTTTTTATATCTTTGTGTTTGGTATTTAAAGCTGCCAGTCACTATTTTCATCACTCTGACTCATTTATTCAAAGTTCAACTCATAACTTTTGTTTTGCAGACATGTCTAAGCATATAAAATCCCATGTTTGTTTCTTAGAAATTGCATACCCAAAGGAGGAAATATTCCTCTTTAAAAAAGATTTTAACCAAAAAAGCAAAATAATAATGATTAATAATAATAACAGTAATAATAAGTTTTTCCCCGACACGAAATAGGGGCACATGCCTTGTATGCAGTCAAACTATGTTTGAAAAAAGATGAGGTTTTTCAAGGTCAAAGACAAAGCAAAGAGTTAAGTGCATTATTTGCATTTAGCCAACCCTGATTGGTTCCATTTCCGTACTGTATGTAGTCAACCCCTCAGCACTGCCAGAAGGAATTTCCAAGCATAGAATGAGGAGTAAGTCCTTAGCACAACTGGGTGAGGCCCAAACTACCTTCTGCAAAACAGAATTTTCAAATGATTCCAAATGAAACACTGTATGATATATTTTAAATAAAAATTATTATGAAATTGAAGTCAATATTTTCAATGTTGTCTGTTTGTAAATAGACTTATCTGTGCTTGAATAGATATCAGCACCTGTTTCAAAAAAAAAATCCAAGGTCCACGGGTTGTTTTATTCCATACGATGTGTTTAATACTTGTAGTAAGTTTGAGTTGGGTAGGTGATGCCCCATCTTCTTTCCGAGGATTGCTAGTATCTGGGGTATCGCCATGAAATTTCAGGATTGTTTGGTCAATTCTTTGAAGAGTCATGGGTTCCTCAGGGACTGCATGAATTGTTAGAGCTCGGGGTTACCATTTGACATGTCCACTGGGGGATGTGTTCCATTTCCTTGTGCTTATCTTTGGGGCGTGTCTTGTAGTTTTGAGGCCTTACAATTGGGTGTTGTCTAGGTATTGATTTTGGTGGGTTTGTGGGGGTGGTGTTTCTCTGATTGCTGGCAAGTACTTCAGACTATATTGATAAGAGGTGAGAGTGGGCAACCTTGTTTGTCCTGTTCAGGGGGAGGCTTTCAACTTTCCCCATTGAGAATGATGCCGCTGTGGGCTTTTGGTAGATGGCTGTAACTACTTGAGGAAAGTCCTTCAATTCCCATTTTTGGAGGGTTTAATCATGACGGGTGTGGATGTATGCTTCTGCGTTATGTGGATCATATGGTTTTTTTTTTTTGTGATGTATTATGTTGATTGACTTGCGATGTTGACACCTGATCGGGATGATCCTACTGGTCGTGTGTTATCTTCTTGATGGTCTTGATTCGTTGTAGTATTTTGTTGAAGATCTTTTGTTTTGGGTTGGGTGTTGTGCCTGTAGAGCTTGGGGTGTTTCTGTTTCTTCTATTTCTGGAAGAGCTTGAACAAGACTGGGTAGGTCCTCCTAAAGGTTTGGTAGAGTCACTAGGGATCCGTCTGGCCTGGGCTTGTGTTTGGGGGAGTTTTAATTATGTTTTATTTCCTCAATGGTGATAGGGCTTTTCGTTTGGAGGGTCTTCTGTCAGCCGTGGGAGGTTATAGGGACTTCGGTTGATCCATTCTCTAGATTCTCGTGTCCGGCATACAGGCTCTCAAGTAATCTCTGATCTTTTGGATTTTGGTTCTGTTGTGATGTCCCTTTTCTGATTCTGTTTATTTGGGTTCTCTCTTCTGTCTTCAAGTCTATGGTGTCAATCTTGTTATTTTTTCAAAAACCAGCTCTTGTTCTATTAATCTTTGGATTGTTTTTGGTTTCCAACTCATTGATTTCCTCTCTAAGTTTTATTATTTTTTTTCTGCCTGGGTTGGGCTCTGTTGGTCTTTCTCTAATGTCTTCGGTGTGTCGGTTTTTGGGCCTTTCTGTTCTGATGAATGCTCAGAGCTATCCTTAACGGCTTGCCGTGTCCCGTTCTTATAGTGGTGTCTCTTTCTTTGTTTCCAGAAATCTGGATTCTGTTTGATTTCTTCTATGACCATGTTGTCGGGGTGAGCTGTCGTGGTGTGGTTTGCTCTGTCTGTTGGTTCTCCATCAGTGATCATGGTCTGAGATAGTGAAAACTACTTTATTTTATTGAGGTATGCTTGGGCTTAGCTGTGGGTCTATCTGAGAATGTTCATGGCACTAGAGAAAATGTGTTTCAGCTTTTTGGCATGAAAAGCCCTGTTTATCTTAGCTCTTCTTCCATTTCTTCCTCAGGGCCAATGGATTAAGATCTCAATACAGACGAATCCATAAAGTACATTGGAATAGGAAAACCTCCATGAGAGCTAAAGGCTCTTCGATGACATCTCTACAAAGCCTAGAAGAAAGATATGGGACTAAGAACTAAAAGCTCTGCACCTCAAAAGAAACAGTGATGTCGCTCGAGGGAAGAATTCCAATCTTAGGGTTATCAGGTATTCAGGCACTGGTGTTCGCCCCCAGGGGGAGAGAAATGGAACTCGGGAGAAATTGAACATGGCTCACCTCCGAGGATCCCCTGGATCCATTTCCAGGCTGCTTTGCGGTGCTGCGTGGGTGGGGGGGACCTCTCTGGGTGGGTGCCGGCTGGTGTTTGGCGCTCAAGTGTCGTGGGGGGGGTGGTGGGGGGGGGTGGGGGGGGTGCGGGGGGGGCCCTTATGTTGTTGTTCTGTCTGGAGGGGAGGGAAGAGAAGTAGAATGGAGAAGTAAAGAACCGCTGGGGGGGGGCTGGGGGGGGGGAGGGGGCCGGGGGCGTTGGTGGTGGGAGTGGGCCTGGTGGCGGGTGGGTGCTGCTCCTGTTGCACCCATTGCTTTTGTATCTGTAATTGTATAAAAAAGAAAATTATTCATGCAAAATAATAAAGTCTTGGTTTGGAGGTCTCAGTTTGGGTAGTCCAAGTTAGAACTTTTCATTTGAAAGCATTATAATGGCCTTAAACTAGACTAAAAACTTTAGAGAGGACTTAGAACTAATTCTGAGGTGGACAAATTACTATGCGCTGAATTGCCAGTTCCTTTGTAATAAAATATCACATCCCTCCTAAAATATTAGGAAAATTATATGAGGGATATCTCATCCCTCCTAAACTAGTAGAAAAATTATATGAGCTCTATTTCCTTAGAGTTATCTATAGTATTATATATACTATACTCTATAGAGAAATTAGAAGACAGACACTACATATCAAGTGTTCAATAAATACAGATATTATGAAAGCTAAAGGATAATGACATTAATTCTCAAATGTGTAGTTCCTATGTGCAGATTTATTCATTACAGTATCATGCTTATGTCAATCTGGACTGTAAAAGAGGATCCAAAAGCAAATTCTTGGAAAATATAAACCCATGAGAAGCTTCATTTTTTCTAACATTTTCTACTAGCTTCTCCCTCCACCCCCACTATTTCTTAGTAAATATAAATCTATAGTGATGTTTTTGCTAAATGTTCTTGGTTGTCAAAATCTAGGAAGGCACAAAGATGGAATCCAGGACAGAACTGAAGGGGGCAGAGCTGGAACCAATACTTTAGTCTAACTTGTACTTTCAACCTCAAGCTGAGGATTTATGTAGGTACTTCCAAAAAACTGAAGCCAATAAGCAATTATACTACAAATACAACAGACAAAGGTTTCTGCAATAAATACAATTTTAAAAGGAGGGATTAAAGCACAAGTAACAAAGAAGACAAAGAATTATTTTGTATGGAATAGGAGTGAAAAGGATTACCACCCACCAAGTCAACTCAAAAGAATAAACCTCAGTGTTTTCAGCAGCTGCAAGTCTACTGAGTCTATAAATATTCACATAATATTTATAAACTTAAAAAATGCTTTCTATAGAAACAAAACAATGAAGTTCATCATGCCATAGTAGGTATCAGTGGGAAAACCAGAGTTCACATAAAACAGTTTAAGAGAAAGAATTTACAATGAGGAACAAGTTATAACAGTGTTGGGAAAGTGACTAAACCAAATAACAAAGGGTAAGAGAAGTTGAAAGGTCTCTTAAGCTGAGAAAGAGAGGCAGGGTAAGATAAAATTACACTAGAGCCTGAAAACGAGGTTGTTCATGAAGCTGAATCCACACAGAGACTCAGACCATGGAAATCAACTACCCAAAGCAAACAGAAGAGAATGTAGTCTAGTTTTCTTTCAACTCATCTATCTCTTCCCAATATGCCAATAATACTTCTCCTTGAAGTAACCTGTATAGGGTCCATTAAAAAACTCAATGTTAAGGAATGGTCATGGACAAAGTAAAAGGGTAAGGGACCAAAACAATAGCATCAGCAAGAAAATATGCAGAATTTAAAAGATATGGCACTCCTTTCACTTAGAGCTCAGAAGAACCTAGAATAGGAGAAGCAGCAATAATAGTTTCACTGTTATATTCATAAATCAAAACGGCACTGCTTATATCAAAGGTGTCCTACATAGCCATATTCATTGCAATATATGAATGGGTAAAAAGTAAAACCCATCTTTAATTCTTCTCTACTTTGGATATTATAACAATTCAAAGAAAAAATTGGGATTTATATATTAATATATACATATATATATAGATAGATAGAACACACACACACACACACAAAAAATATATATATATACACACATACACACAGAGCTATAATTCCCAGGTCTCAGGAGCAAATTAAAAATATTCTAAGAATTAAGAACTGTTCCTAGGACTGGAGCAATATCACAGCAGGGAAGGTGTTTGCCTTACATGTGGCTGACCAGGGTTCAGCATCCCATATGGTCCCCTGAGAACTGCCAGGAGTAATTCCTGAGCAAAGAGCCAGGAGTAACCCCTGAACGTCACTGGGTAAGACCCAAAAAAGCAGTTGAAAAAATAACTGTTCCTAATATCTATCCTATGTTCATTTTTGTCATTTCATCATATACTATAAAAGTCTGCCAGGACAGCAATGTTGAAAAGTTAGTATGCTATAGTGTTTCTCTGGGAAGCTCTTTCAAAGGGTCTCTTTAACTTATAACTTAATAAATTCTATGGATAAAAATCTTAAAGTTCAAGACCAACTAAATTGATATTAACTTAGAAAATAATATATGAGTCTTGCTTTCTTAGACAGTGAGGACTAGATTAAATAGTTCCAGTCATTATCTCAGTAACCATATGTGGGTAATTTCTGCTAGGTCTCTAGAAAGTCAGAATGGAAATCAGAAAATCATAACCTTGCATGGATTTTCAGACTATTCCTACAATTTCATAAGGAAAGGAACCATGAATACTTAGAAATTTATTTGGGGGTGGGACACACTTGACTGTTGGCTCAAGATTAAATCCTGTCTAAGAATCACTTCTGGCCAGACTAGGGGTGCTTAAAATTGAACATGGGTTGGCAAGTACCCTGCCTGCTCTACTGTCTCACTAGACCCCATCCAAGATTTTCAAAGCAACTCCTGTTAAACTGAGTCGCTGCCCTCTTTCTATGTGTGCCCTCTGCTCTTAGGTCACATTTAGAGAGATTTTTAGAGAGACACAACCTCCCAAGCAAATCAATGGAGCAATAGCCATCACCTCAATTTTTTTTCCAATTTAAAAAATACTGCATAAAGGAGAGTTCATTTTTTATCACTTTTTGATACTATGTCATTTCATATACAACAATTGGCAACTGTGGAGAAATGAGATTAAGGACGAAGACCAAAAGAGTTCTCCCCTTAGGCTAATGTTAGAGAAAGTCACTATTAATGATAAATTTCTACACAAAGTCAATAAAATAAAGGAGAGGAGGACTCAAAAGAAAACCATTTATAATGTACCCTCCTGCTCACAATTATTGCAACCAGTGTTAAGTGACTTAAGTCATCTAAATGAAAATTCCCAGAAGGTAAAAGGTGAATAGAAATAGATTTCTTCTTGGTTTTCTAGCTAGTAGGAAATTTGAAATCAAGTCCTCCCCAGGTTTCAGAGTCCAAAGGTAGTTCAAGAAAAACCCTTTGGTCATGGAGTGCTAAGCTGGATGTGCAAACTTCTCCCCAACAGGAAATATCTGTGTTGTTTACACCTAGAGTTATGGCAGCACTCATCAGGCCTAACTTTCACTAACAAGTATTATTTAATCAGCCCAAGTAAATAGCCCCAAAGGTGATTCTTTATCATTTTAGAATGATTTCTGATGTATTAGTTGTATACTCTAGAAAGACACCATATATCACACACATAGGGACGAACAAGACTCCCTGGAACAAGAGAGACAGAAGGGACAATCTTAGGTTGAAGAAAATCAGGGCCAGAGCGATAGTCCAGCAGATAGGGCGTTTGCCTTATACTCAGCTGGCCCATGCCGGCCTGTGTTCGATTCCTGGCATCCCATATGGTCCCCAAAGCAATGCCAGGGGTAATTCCTGAGTTCAGAGCCAGGAGAAACTCCTGAGCATCGCCCTGTGTGGCCCAAAAAAGCAAAAAAAAAAAAAATAGAAGGCAAAGTCACTTCCAATAATTTCTAAATTGATTTAATCAGCTAACCACTGAGGACTTAGAACATGGTCCTTCAGCATTTTCTCTCATTATTCCCTTCAGCGAGCCCTGACTAGAAAACCCAAGATACAGAAAAGAAGCAGTGAGGAATGGCACAGGCCTTTGGTGAGAGGGGCTACCTTTGAGATGAGAATACACCAAGTATCCAAATCTTCCACATTCACCCAGTGATAAAATAATTGTAAGTTAAAGCATACTTCAGGAAAAAGAAGTATGTCAAGTTTCTCAAAAGAGCTTCTTACCTGATGTGGCTGTGAACTGGACCATCTGCTGAAGGAAGGAGCGATTGAAGACTTGCTTGCTGAGGATCTCTGAAATAAAGGAAGGAAAAAATACTTCATGCTATCTCACAGTCTAACATACTGGAGAAGTCTCTAAGCAAATGACTTTTCAGTACCTACTGAATAAATCACAAAAAATGGGCACATATTAGACAGCCTGACCTTTATGTTTTAATTCTTTAAAATATGTTCTATCAGCCAGAATAGTAATATAAACTCTCAGTCAAAACACCTAGATCCACTTCTGAGTTTGCTTGTTGTTTGACCTGGTACAAGTACAAGTATAGGCTGTCTCAATTTTCCTCTAAGAGACTAGACTGAGAAATTTTGTTGACAGGAGAGTCCTCGAAGTTCAGTATGACAGGTGTGAAACATTTCACATGGAAACACTTCATACAGAAATAAAAAGCATCATCGAACAAGCCAAAAGTGCAACCCACAGTTGATACTAAACCAGTGGACAAATACTCGATAGGTGAGCTCCCTTATGCACTGACAATTATTATAATAGAACAAGCGACTGTTTTTGGACAGAACTGAAAACATCATTATCACCAGTTCCAGGAATTATAAGTGTTACAAGATCTCCAATGACTTGATGGCTTCAAGCATTTCTATCTCTCCTCATCCACCCACCCCCATCTGTTTCTACCATGCAGCCTAGGAAAACACCTATTCACTTTCTCAATATCTTTCCTGCTAGCCCTGGAGAGTGAGATGCAAACCTAATTCTGAGAGGTAGTTCTGGGAAGCCCCTTGTTTTCCTGATTCAAAACAGCAACAACAATGTTGTTGTTGTTGTTCTTATGTTGTTATGTTTTCCTTCCTTTCTAAAAGCAGACATGCTACCCAGAGCTGGAGCTATGATTTTGTGACCATTGAGGATAAAAGGTCAAAAGAAGACAGATCTCAAGTTCTTCTTGTTTCTCCTGTCCCAAGGAATTAAATGGAATTAGACCCTTCAATGTGTCAGAGAAGTACCTTAGGTTTCAACTCACATAAAAGTACTATCAGAAACTATAGAGTATTTGAACAGTTTCAATCTGCTAATATCCACTAAGCTCTCCTTTTCATTATAAGAGAGCATAATCATATGCTATGTTATTGTAGAGTGTATTAATATACTCTGCTAGCTCATCAAACTTATGATTCAAGTTACAAAACTCCAATTTCTTAGAAACATGTGAATTCTCAGTCAGAGAGAACAGAATGACAGGGGTAGGAGATATAAAAATGACTAGTATATTTGAAAAATGATCAATCGACCTACATTGGATTGCCAACTCCTGCATTCACGATTATTGCATTCCATCTGCCTTTCAGGATCTTCCTGTTATTCTGTGTTGGCCTTTCCTGATTCTGACAGCTTTTCTGAGTCTCTGCCACAGGGAGGTTGGCACATAGCTAAATGTGGTATTCTGGCTCCTGAGTTCAACTTCCCTCAAGCATCTGCCAATCTAAGACTGCAGGGCTAGAATCTGCTCTCAAGCTCTCCTTGTTTCTCCTGTCCCAAGGAAGTAAATGGAATTGGACCCTGTAGCAATGTGTTAGAGAAGCACCGTCGTTTTTAACTTGGATAAAGGAAGAACTATCAGGAACATAGTTGGAATTTAAACTGAAAGTTTAATCACATTTTCACAGTGAGAAGCAATAATAATAAACCTGTTAGATCAGACTTAGTCACTAAATGACCATGTGATTTCCCTGGTGTTAGTTTTCCCAATTATGAATTAATGTTAAATTAGATGGTACCATTTTCTTTCCTATCTGGTCCCAAGTCTTCTCAATCAAATGAATATACACTTAAAGGTATATAAATATAACAGATTTTAGTGGCAATACTGAATTCCATGAAGAGATTAGGTACCTTTCAATGAATACTTAGTTTGCAATGCCAAAGAAACTTGCTAAAAATGTTTGTTAGTAAAAAAGCTGGGTAAACCCAGAGCCATGGCAGAGCCTGGCAAGCTACCTGGGGTTTTCAATATGCCAAAAACAGTAACATTAATTCTCCCAATGAATGGAGGTGTTACTGGTGCCTGCTTGAGCAAATCGATGAACAATGGGAAGGCAAGTGACAAGTGACAATGCTAATAATATAGATTATTGCCTTTCTTGAATATTCCTGCAGCCATAGTATAGAGGATGAGGTGCATATGTTGAATGTAGCAGAATCAGGTTTGACCCCAGCACCCCATATGATCCCCAATCTCTGCTCTAGTGATTCATTAGCAAAGAGCCAGGGGTAAGCCCTGAGCACTGCCACATGTGCCCCAAAACAAAATGATCCTGAATATTTCTGCAAAGTCTATCTTCCTTTAAATGTTAGGAATGGGCTCTCAGGTGGTTTTTTGTCTAACTTTGAGCTTCAGAAGATTCTCTCCAAGTTTCTTTAATTCACAAGATTATGGAATTTACTATCAGCCTAATTTTTGATGTATCATGTCTTGAGGTTGTCATGATAATATAATTCAAACATTTTAAGGACCAGTATTAGCTTTGCAAAATATAAAGGTAATTTATATTTAGTAGCAGAAAATTAAATTTATTTTTTGATATTAGAGAGTGGTCTCCCAACAATGCTAGAGATTGCAAGGGACATTGCTGCCAAAATTTGCCCTCTCATGGGGCTCCCACGCTAGTGTCCAGTGGTGCTGGAGGTCGGAGGGAAACAACCAGCAATGATAAAGAAGGTGGTAGCTATGTCATGCCTGGCACAAAACTTAGCTCAAAACATTCTTACCACATGCAAATATGGTGTTCTCTCTCTTTGAGCTGTCACATTGACATTAGTTTAGAATTTTTTAAATTTAGATAAAATTCGCATATATGAATCTCATAATATATACTACCTCTTTCATGTTGCATGAATACCATTTGATTTTTGTAGTGAGAACATTTAAAATCTAGTCTCTTAGCAATTTTCAAGATAAAAATTCAGTAGTCTTGTCCATAATCTCTGCACTGTGCATAAAAATCCCATCATCGGAACTTATTTTTCGATTAGCTGCAACTTCATAACTCTTGGTAATCTTCATTCTGCCTTGATTTTATGAGTCAGTTTACTTTTGATTCCACATAGAAGCAGTGTCATATGGAAACTGTTCTCTATTATTTGACATATTACATTTAGAAAAAATTCCCCCAAGGTCTATCTGTTATTTCCTATTGTCACAAAAAGAAAGGCCACCATTCTTCCTTCTAAATGAATAATATTCTAGTGTTTGTTAATATAAAAATATTGAATATTATTTCATTTTTAAAAGTACCTATTCTTTATCAACTCATCCATTGATAAACACTTAAGACTACATCCAGATTCTAACTATTCTGAATACAATTATAATAAACGCAAGTGTGCAGAGTGTTCTTAAATACAATGTTTTTATTTCCTTTACCAATATATCCAAAAGTAAGAATTTCTGGGTCATATGGTGTTCTGGTTCTAATTTTTGAGGAAACTCTATACATTTTCCATACTAGCTCAATTTATCTTCCTACCGAGAATGCAAAGCTTCCCATTCCTCGCCATCCTCATCAATGTTTATATCTTTTAACTCCTTAAAACCTTCCTTTTAAAAATCAATATTCTAGTAATCAAAAGAGTTATGAGCACTGACATTCAAAACATAATCAAAGGAAAGAGATTTGTAGCCTGTAGCCTGTTGCTTATGACCCAAATGATTAATGAGCCTTGAAGTAGGACGTGCAAAATATAAACACTTATGGATTTGAACTCACTATAACTCAATATAAAATGCATATCTATTTCCTCTTGATAAGTACCACAAAAGTTACATGCCTATGCCTTACATTTTCTTAAAGGTCACAGCACAGTTTAGCTTTGACACAAATATATCTATCTTTATAATTATAATTGTAGTCTATTTTAAGTCACATAAGTCATGTCCTTTCTAGTGTTAAGAATATCTTTATAAGGTAAGAAAGACAACAAATGAATATCAATCACCAAATGTAAAGTCAATGTTCAGTATAGTGCCATAGCTTCAACGGATTTAAAAAAAAAAAACAGTCTCCAAAACAAAACACAAAATTCAATTCTGTTTCTAAATAAGCTAGCCAGAGGACATGGCTCAGATTTCATTTTAGATAAAAATTAACTCACCTAGAAAACCAGACCTTTGTTCATATTCTCATTTCCAGCTCCTATTACGGTCTTCACAATCAGTGGCAAATCAAAGGGCAAGCCCAGAAACTAGCCACATGGGTTTAAGTGTAATTCTCTGGTCCTACAAATTTACAAATATTCAAGTGTGGGATCTATCAATTTTGCATTTTTAAGAGGTTCTTCAATTGATTCACATTAAATCATAGAAGCAAAACTATCCTGCAAACTCATAACAGTACCAGTGTGTTTTTATCCTGCCACATACATCCATTGACAGAAAAAGTGATGAAGAGTATAAGCATGAAGACCAAGTACATTATTGGCAGCTGTTTTTTCTAAATAGATATAATGAACTCTCAAACTCTAGAGAAATATTTCAGGAAATTGTGGAAAGATGCTCGGGGAAAAATGAATCTGATTTTTAATCTACTGATATAGATTGTATCTTGAACCACCACAGCCAATTAAATAGTTAAGTAAGGTTTTCATCTTAGACAACTATGCTTGCCCTTGAATAAACTTCACTGAATATTAGGTAAAGGTTATTGTCCTTGTGATAATGTTCAGTACATCTGTGCTTACTCCTTATCAAAACATATCACACCATCTTATAATTGCCTTCTAAATGCAGCTTCCTTTTAGAGTATATTCCACAACGTTAGGGGAAAGTGAAGAGTCTGGGGGTTCTTTCTCCCACCCCAAGGAGAAAATGAAACCCAACACTTCACACATAAAGATCTTGTGTTCTACTACTGAACCAGATCTGTGGCCACTAAAATACAGTCTTTTAATATAATATATAATATATATACATTCAGACTCTCAGACATGGGGCAGAGCTGCTACTTGCTCTCCCTGTGCCCAGCCACTCATGAGGCACCCGGGAGGCATGGCGGGTTGTTGCCCTGGCCTGCCACCCCAGCTGAGCCTCACAACAAGCCAGACGACCCCCCTCAACTCCATGGGCCCTGCCATTTTCCACATCAGGGCTTCCCTCTCTTCACAACTCCACCCAGCAGACCAGAATATCACAGCCCGGCTAGCGGCCGCGCGGTTCATCAATAAATGCTTTATTTAGAGGTGACTACAACAGTATGCCACCTGCACGGCAAGCCTGGCAAGCTGCTCGTGTAGTATTTGATATGCCAAATACCAGTAACATTTATATTAGGTCATTCCCATGACCTAATATAATGGTTTGAGGTTCTTTATGTTCCTGGAGCAAGCGGATGCCTTTGGGTTCTCCTAGCATGAGACAGGACATATGGAGATATTACTGGTGCCCGCTCTAGCAAATAGATGATTAATGGGAAGATAGTGATATGCATAGATTTATATATTATATGTACTTATAATGTATAACAAAATATTATATCTATACAAATGTATAGTATATATATTATACAATTATAGTTAGTTTGAGTCCCATAAGAAGGCGTTTAGAGGTTACTCCTGGCTCTGTGCTCAGGAATAACTCCAAGCAGGGCTCTAGGAACCAGATGCAATGCTAAGGATTGAACCACGCTGGCAATGCAAAACAAATGCATACAGCCTACCCACTGTACATTCTGTCCAGTCCAAAAATGACATTCTTGAGGACAAAACTGGTAGAATTTGAGATCACCAGCAACTACTAAGATTTTTAGAAAGCATAGGATAGGGCCAAGGCTCCAATTTGTTGAGTAGCCGGTAAAACAGTTTCACAATTTAACTTCCAGAAAATAACAGATGCTAAATTTAAAAGATGAGATTATGAAGTTCAGAATATAGGCTAATGGGTTCCAAGTTCCTTATCGCATAAAATGTCTCTGAAATATGAAAAGGTGACTTTGAGAGAACTTTGAGAGATAATCCTCCAAAGCAGGCAGAGAAGCTAGAAGTCAGATAAATATTTAAACCAATTTTTACCCTACTTTGTATCTTTTCCCCTGTTTCCCACCAGCAAAATCTGGGGAAAGAAACTTTACTTCCATCAGTGAATAAACTTAAGAGAGTTCAGGACAAGATATGAAGACCCAAGTAGATTATTGGTAGCTGTTTTCTCTAAATAGATATAATGAACTCTCAAAGAATATTTTAGAATGTTACTCAGAGGCTTCCTTTTTACAGACTATTCAGTTATGTTAAACAAAGGAAAAGTGCTCTGCGGAAATCTGGAAGACAGTCCCAATTCAATAGCGGTTTATAATTGAGGAGAGCTGCCAGAGGTGAAAGCCAGACAGAAGCCAGAAAGTCAGCAGCAAACTTCCTACCCTAACAGTCCTTCACTTGGCCAGCTTCCTTGCAGCCTAATTGACCATCACCATAAGACAAGGAACTTCAAGAACATGCACACTTTTCAGTAGCTGAAGTTTTCCCTGCATTAAACCTTGAGCATATTTAAAGACGGAAAAATGAAAAAGCCAATTGAGTTAGAAGGTGCCAATTAGCCATCTGTATTTAACATCTTAGCAGAAAGTCATTGACAAATACAATCTGGGAACTAACATGGGTTAGTCAGACTGAACTTTGGATGAAAGGCATGACTTTCGGGATTTTAATTTCCGATGGAAAATCATGTTTCTAACCCCAATGAGATGAATCATGCAGGAAACAAGACTCAGAAAGCAAATAGCCTTGACAGCAGTAACATTTTTAATAAGCTCAGTATGGAAAGAAGATGCAAAACCTTCATTCCAGAGTAAGAAATTTAGTCGAGTGTGAGTAGTAAAGGCAGTGCCCACATTTTATAAATAGCTGCCCCCCAAAACAAAATTACACATAAAACCCATAGAAGGCATGTTAAGAAAATTGGTAAAGAGTAAAGGGCACAAAACTAAAATAACTAATAACTTTTCTTAAAAAGAAAAAGAGTCTTTTTTTTTCTATGTCAGACCATCAACCATCCATAGCCCGTGGGGCATAGCCCTGAGTCTAGAAAAGCCTGTCTCCTGTCTGCCACCTGCGGACACAGCCGGGTACCACAGGCACACTTGCAACACCTTGGGGGCCAGGAAAAATCTTTTACTGGCTGGCTAGTATGGAGAAAAGACTGGGCCCCTTGGGTGAACCCAGAGCCACATCAGAGCCTGGCAAGCTGTGGTGTATCCTATATGCCAAAAACAGTAACAATAATGGACCTCATTCCCAACAAATGGAGACATTACTGGTGCCTGCTCAAGCAAATCGATGAACAACATTAAGACAAGTGACAAGTGAAAAGAAGAGAAAAGGAAAAATTGCCACAGGGTTAAGTTCTACAATCTCTTCAACATATTTGCTCACAGGAAAGTCTGATTTCATCATAGCTGGGATACACTGGAACATGCACCAATGAATAACTATGTCAGCTTGTTCTTACTGTGGGCGTACATAGTGTCCATCACTGAAACATGTATCAAATAGTCTCTATTTTCTCATTTTTATAAATATAATCACAGGCTAATGCCATTTATTTTATAAGGAATTATAGAACACTTGACTGAATTAACTCAGTCTAGGAGTTCTGACACCCAATGCTGCAAGAGAATCTTTACAACTGAGTAAAAGATGACACCTGAAAGCTGGCTTGAATTTTTTCAGTTCTAATAAAAGCCCAGATCACGATGACACATGACAAGCAGCTCACATACTCTCCATCTTCTTTTAATGCTAAACTTCCTTTGGCATTCATTTCTCCATTAAATCACCCAGTTGTAGTTGACCTTTCTCTGCATGCCCTAGTTTCTAGTATTTCAGTCAATTCACTGCCCTTCTCTGGACCACCTCCAAAATCTCCATACTACTCCCTCTGAAGTTGTGAAATCTGAAGTTGGATGAGTTACACTCCATTATAAATGTAAAATACAGTAAATCTAAGCTAGCCTCATTTCAAAAATATAAATTAATTAAAAGGTGAAAATCTCGATACAATTAAGCACTAAAGATTGATTTAATATGTTCAATTTTCTTTGTCTCTTGGTTTTATTTATTCTTCTTTGCTGGTGGAGAAATAAATGAGTCTTGTTTAAGGAGTCCTAACTGAGTCTTTGTGCTTTGCCTACAAAAAAACAGATGTAGAATAATTCATATTCCGTCTTTTTCTAGGAGTTAAAACACTGTATGTGTTCACTGAAATAAAAATGGTGCTCTGGGGATTTTCTTTGCTAGTTCTTTGGTTCTTCACTTGAACTTTACAAGTATTCTATTGAATACTTAGTATGTTCAAAGTACTCCATCAGCAATAGGGATTTCAAAAATGGATAATATTCTCCCCAGAGAATTGTTTTCCTCTATAATCTACCCCAAGAACCATATGCCAGGCCACTTACTGGCACTCTTATCCCACTCCCTTATTGCAATTTTCCACAGTTCCTATTACTCTCTGAGATGAACTTTTCCATATAATTTTCTTTGTACATTTTTCATGTCCCTATTTTAATGTAAGCACAAGAAAGCAGTTCTCTTGCCATTTTACTTTTCATTTTAACCAGTGTGACTATCATTCACATAGCAGTATTAAAGTATACATTTTTAAACACCCATAACCTTATACCCTCTGCCCCTCATTAATCTTACTTTAATAATCAATGTGCTCTGATTCATCCTTTGTATTTTTGCCTTTCTAATACTTGTTATTTTGTTTTGCATAATCCCTGAAGCTTTTTTACTCCACTGTGAATGGAAAGCAATTCTTATTTAATTCCCAAATAGTATTTCACTATATAAATATCCAACATCTTAATCTTCAGTGTACACATGTTCAAATCAACAGCAGATGAGGATTTAACATTTACATTAATGTTTTCATATTCTTAAGATATATCCTCAAAGTGGGATTGCTGGATCATATGGTAGCTCTGCTAATAAGCTTCTTGAGGAAATTCCATAGTATGCTTCAAAATGGTTGGACCCATTAACTTTACCACCCAGTTCATAGGAGTTTCTTTTCCCCCACAATCTCTCAATACTTGAATTACCACTTTTAAAGCAGCGTACACGAGCTTAATGAATAAAGAGACTCAGTTTAAACCTCAAAGAATTTTCAGTCTAGTGAAGGAGATTAACCCAAGATAACTCTACTGCAAGGAGTGCTGTTTCTTCTACATGTGGAGGTTATGGAGGTTATGCTCAGCATGAGACAGCCATTCACAAAACAAAATCATAAACTGGCATGCTATGATACTTTCCAACAGAGGTAGTAGATTGTTTCACTCTTAGCAAATGTTACAGTAGAATAATTTTCATAAAAATGGAAGTAAATTGTCTTAGGGTCTTATTCTATTTAAGAAAAAAAAGAAATAAGGTGCTCTAGAATGTAGCAATGGTCATGCATGGGCAGAGGTGATTTGGGTTCATATCACTAGTCTTGGATTTTAAATGTGTCAAGAAATGACTTAAGTTATTTCTTCTCCAAAACATGACTCTCCAATAACTTTAGTTCCACAATGACCATAAATGATCCCCAACTTCCTAGTATTCAAACTTTTTTGAGATCCTTTCCCCAATATATCAGGGACAAAAGTGTTTCACCATTAGATTACAATAGAAATAGTGATATGCTGTTTACTAGATTGAATTATACTCGGGCATACTCAGTACAATCACTTACAATATAGCCTATACAGAGTCCCATATAATGAGGAATTTAATTTCACACCAGATAAATTAATAACTGATCCTTGCTTTTGGTCAAGTCTTCAGAGACTATAGTCCTGGCTAATAGTTTGAATACAACATTAAGAGAGACCCTGATTCATAATCAGTCTGACAGTATATTTGATTCCTATCCTCAAGATCCCAAACAAAAGCCTCAACACTTGTGATTTTACTGCTAAATTTTGGGGTAATTTATAAGCAGATAAACTATACCTCCTTTACCAAGATATAAGTGGAAGTCTATCTTAATAATGATACCTAGGAGAGAAGAAGACATTATTCTGAATTATAGAAAAGAAAGATTCAGGAATTCTTCCTGCTTTAGGTCTTCTAAAAAAAATTAAGTCCCTGAATGTTCACACTATTATTTAACATGTCTTGCAGTCACTTTCTTCAAAGAGACAGAACTGTGAGTCTCTAAAGACATGAGCCCAAGGTAACCTCCAGTTCCCTTCCTGCACAAGACTAAAAACGGCGAACAGGATGCTCAGTAAATAAATGATAAGCTTCCTGTTATCATGCAGCTTTCGCTGTAACTCAACTTGATCTCGCTGTATCTTACCAAAAAAAAAAAAAAAAGAATTGATTCACTTTAGCTACTGGGCTCAATCTGCCACTCCATGTCTCAGAGAAACCAAAATCCTCCTCTAGCTGCTACAAAAAAAAGCACCAGGCAGGAAGTTTAGTTTCTGAGATACTAAAAAGGAGGGACAGCACAGAGAGATCTATAAGCAAAGCTTAACGTAATCAGTTTTCCTTTAGTCTGTATTGTAGAGAAAAATGACCTACACTATAGTTTACTTAAAAATGATTGTTCACTTAATTTTGAGAAATATTGCATATCCTAAAAGATGAACACCAGCGATAAACAATTTTTTTTTTCAATATTAGGCCATACAATAAACATCTGGTTTGGAGGCTGCATGGTCTCTTCAACTTTGCCATCGAAGCCTGAATGTTGCCACCGCGGCATACATTTGAATAGGTGTGGTTGTGTTCCAATAAAACTTTATTTTCAAAGGTAGGTTTGAGTCAGACTGGATTCACAGACTGGAGGCATTTTTTGTTTGTTTTTTTTTGGGGGGTCACACCCAGCGATGCTCAGGGGTTACTCCTGCTTCTTTGCTCAAGAATTACTCCTAGTGGTTCTCGGGGCACCATATGGGATGCCGGTATCGAATCCGGGTCAGCAACTTGCAAGGCAAAAGCCCTACCCACTGTGCTATCGCTCCGGCCCCAACTGGAGGCATTTTAATATCGTTCTTGTCCCTCACTGGAACGCACAGGTATCGTGAAAGTAGGAAGTGAAGCAAAGCAAACATTGCTCTAATGTCTCAGTTAACAATTATTGGACATTTAGGCAACCGAAAGGCAATAAAAATTTCTGCCCAAGGGTCTGAGGAGAGAAGTTAGATTACTTGCCTTCCTTGTACTTGGCTGACCCATGTTCAACCCCCAGCAAATACAAAGCCCCAGTGCACACCCCAGAGGAGTTTCCTGAACTCAATCAGACCAAGAGGTAAGCCCTGAGCACCACTGAGAGTGACCACCACCACACAAAAACAAAACATAAAGCCTGCTGCCAATCTAGTCCTTAGATTGATGTGCAGTCCAGTATCTCACACTATTAGTTCACAGACCTTATTTCTCTCCTGTTCTGTCCTGCTCTTCCAACTTCCACTCCCTCTGGTCCCTACCTCTCTTGCTGAATAACCATCTTATCCACTTGCTTAATTACTGAAGCTCTATTATTAAATAACAGGGATTCAGCCTTCTGTATATCATACTTAAATAAATTGCAAGCAATGAAAATTGAGGCATTTATCAACTCAAATAAACTGATTCCAATTCCTCAAAGGAATAACTTGAAATATGGAGAGTCTAAATATTTTAATAAATTCCCTTATTTTCATACATGGGATAGTCCTCTGGAACAGAAAGTTTAAAGTTGCAGCTATTTTCCCCTGGGCTTTCCATTTGTTTAATTTTTGGAAAATTGTTTCTTTTTCTATGCCTTTCACTACTCTTTAACCTATCCCAGAAATGATTACAATTTTGGAATTTATAATATATAATATTGAACACTTGAATCCCGTTATTCATCGATTTGCTCGAGCGGGCGCGAGTAACATTTCCATTGGACCCTATCACGTGCCAATGTAGCCCAATGGTATCTGGTTGATTCAGGAATATGAAGAGCCTCAAACCGTTCCTTCACGGTTTATATATTTATATATTATATATTATTATTATATTTAAATATTATTATTAGCATATAATATATAATATATAAAATATAATATAAATATTTTTCATATTTATATGAAAAATATGTTAGGAATGAATAGGTTGGTCCCAAAGAAGACACTTATAATAGAGTGGGTAAGGCACTTGCCTTGCATGGATCCAACCCAAGTTCAATCCCCAGCACCCCATATGGTCCACTAAGACTGCCAGGAATGATATCTGCATGCAAAGTCAGGAGTAACCCTGAGCACAGCCAGGTGTGGCCTCAAAGCAAAGAAAAATGACATCTTGAATTTCATGCCCATTAATATCCTACTGTTGCTGGCAAAATAAATCAGTCATGATATAATGTGGAGGCATAACATCAGGGTGTAAAACCAGGAGACAAGGTTAACTGGATCATCTACTCATCTTGAAGGCTGCCTGCCACATAAGTTATACGGAAAGAAATACAGGAGGATGGGGTCGGAGCCATAGTCAAAAGGGTAGGCAGGGTGTTTGCCTTGCACGTGGCCAACGTGGGTTCAATCCCCAGCATTCCATATGGTTCCCTGGGTACTGCCAGGATTAGTTCCTGAGTGCAGAGTCAGGAGTAACCCCTGAGCATTGCCAGTTGTGACTCAAAAAGCAAAAAAAAAAAAAAAAAATACAGGAGGATGGTTTTCTTTCACTTATTATTATCATCTATTTTGGGGGGCACACTCAGTGATACTCAGGGTTTACTCCTGATTCTGCACTTATGGATCACTCTGACAGGCTCAGGGGAACATATGAGGTACTGGGGATTCCCAGTCATCCTGAATTGGCTGTGCAATCGTCCTATCTGCTATACTATTTCTCCAGTCCTGGAATGAGGATATTAATCTTCTGTGTCTGATATTATTTCTATGGCATTTACCAATTTATTTGTGGTCATCCATAAATTGAGAAAGTTGAGCTAAAGTCAAATTTCCTTTTTGGCATCCAAATTCATATAGTACTTTATATATTTTCAAAGCCTGTTCATGTTAGTGATGAAACACAGTGAACAATATTAAGTGGGAAAGACCCAGCCACAAGCTAACTAAAACCCAATTTTGCAGAATGGGGCTGTCCATATGCTAGGATTCCAAGCTTATCTATTTTCCCTCAGTGCTAGAAAAAACCCAGGAGAGTCATACCTTCCTGAGTTTACTTTAGTCAAGGCATTAGTACACTATGGCATCTATGAACCTGAGACTTCTAAAGTTCAGGACACTAGTGGCACTTGAGTGGTTTAACCAGTCTTTATCAAATTAGTAGCTCCTCTATTTCCCAGACTTCCCTTCATCATGCAGAGACATATATACCCAAAAGAAGCATTCCCCTGTAAGAATATATTTGGAAGAGTATGTGCCTGAAACTCAAGTAAGAATAACTTTTTTGTAATCAAAGTGCCTTTATTTAATAAACTAATATGAAGAGATAGAAGGAATATATCTTCAGACACTGCAGTCTGTCATTTTCATTTGGGGTTTTTTCTTTCCATCTCTTCCTGGTAAAAGAGTTGGAGAACCTTCCTGCAAAAATAGCACCAGATGCCCTTTCAGCTTAATGAGCCTTTGAGCAAGGGCATTTGACAAAGCTCTGCTCTGACCATTTGGCCTTGGTTAGCAAACAGAACTCCTCATGGCGACATAATAGATCCAGCTTGTACTCAGTGCTAACAGTCATACAAAAGACATGCACTTGGCATGCACTTTTCAGTATGAGGGTGTTTAAAAGAGAAAAACCTTTGAAGTATTTGCTCTGAGAATAAATAGAAGATGCCAAGCAATAACTTTTATGATACTTCTTGAAAATTTTCATGTTGCTAATCCTTCTTGTGGGCATAAAATAAATAGAAAAATACACTTTAGTTCTGGTCCCTCCTCCAAGAGTGGGGGAGGGAGTTACAGATTTAACAAGTCTTAGAATAAGGCACAACTTCACCATAGTTTAAAACTTCATGTAGAAACAAGCAACTCTAATTTGCAAAAAAAAAAAAAATTCAAAAACCCCAAACCTCATGAGTTAATTAGAGGTAAACTTTATTCTTCCAAGTATGAGTACAGTCATCTTCATTCATTTATTTAGATTTTGTCATCTATCTGATTTGAAACTAAAAATAAATACATATGAAGAAAGAAAGGTAGAAAATTGAACACATTTTTGAGAAAATAGGTCAGTATGTATAAAAACATTTACAAACACTAAATCACACTTATGATTAACTGCCCCATACAATGTATATTTAAATAGAATCAATTTCAGGAAATTGTGGAAAGGCTGCCCTCTTCAGACATAATATTATTTTTATTTTTAAGTTGCTATAGATTTTACTATATAAATTTCTCCATAGGGGTAAATGGAACATAGAGTAAAATCTTTTTAAATTAGAGTTTTACTTAAACAAAATGTCAAACAAGCACATGAAAAATACTGGTAACTACCTAGGTTTGCCTGTCTCGACTTGTCTGGAATATGCATTTTATAAGTATTCCACATGGCTCTTGAAGCATCTAAGCAAGCTTTAGAATCCTGAGCAGTAATTAATTAATGGAGCTGTCTGGGGCTGAAATGTTTACCTCAGCTGTCGCGTACCTAAGTGCATTCAGAATAACCACCTGAAGCCACAATAATTGGCTTTCATGTCATTAGAATTTTTAATAGCGTGATGAACTCTAGTCTTATTCCCCCACTAAACTCTTGTTTTCTGCTTTATTCCTGTCATTCTGAACAAACTGAAACGACAATTAAGAGAATCCTGTCATAACAGAAAGTATTGTGCATATCTGGGACCTGGGAAGGCAGTAATCCTACTGTCAGCTGAGTTTCCTTGGAATGCTCTATAGACAGGTCAGGGGACAAAGCAAGTAAAAAATGCATAGGAAATACAACTTGTTTATCTACATTTCCCTGATCTCAACTCTACCTACCTTGTAATATTTGCTTTCCAATGACCAAATGCAAGGAATGAGTCTACTATAGTGAAACAGATTCCAAGAACCAAGAACCACACTCAAACACAAATTCAATTCGTTATAGTCATTCCAGAACAACTTAGATGGGAAAAAGTTTACCAACAAATCAGAAAGTGCCCTCATTGTAATGACTTCTCCAAGAAGAAGAAATTTATTTGCATTATGGTCTCTTCCTTCTTGACTGCAATGAAAAGAGAAGGTATTTAGTATGCTCAATTAGACAGAGGTCATTGGAGAAGGAAATCTTAAACAATATAGTTGAGAAACACTTGTTTATGAAAATCAAAATGGATTCTTTAGGAAAATGGTGTGAACATCAATGATAACTGCTGATTTACATAATATTTGACATATGTAATATGCATGTGTATTTTTGCAGAGGAACATAAATACAGACTAACTTGTTTATAATCTGAGGTGACAAGCTGGCACGCATTTCTGACCAAGAAATGCATGCCAGCATGTTCCTCCTCTGCCTTCTAATATTCAATTTCATGTATAATTGATAGAATACAAATTTTATGATGGTTAAAATAAGAGTAAATAAATTATGAGGATTTAAAATATCATCCATTGCCAGGAGTGCTCAGTTTTCTTTTGAATGGATACTAAAACAAAAGCCATCCCTAAAGAATTTCTAGCAGACTAGCAGTTTCTTTGGTTTCTTGAGCTGCCCTATTATGCAGGTACAAAACTAAGATTGTTAATGAAACAAGAAAAAATAGGCTAGAAGCCTTATATTTCCATATAGCTGAAATTCACTTCATTTGCCAAAAAATAAAAGCCAACATCATGCCAGAGTACTAAATTCAGAATATGCCTTTCTTCAGGAGTAAATAAAGGAAATTCCAAGTTCTTTACACTATAGTGAAGATTTTAACTAAGAGGAACTTTATTACATATCATAATTTCTGAGATTTCAAATAAAGGTTTATCTGTTTACATATTCATAGATTTAAAATTCTGAAAGATTACATTGTGAATATGTTTGCAACTGCTGATCAGTGAACATCTAGATGCTACATATACATGTATAAAATTTATAATATTGTACAATTCATAAAAATTCCTAATGGTTACTGTTATAAATGTTAATATAATACATATTATATTGCATATAGTATATTTAATATAGAAGTATAGTCAAAAAGAGTGTACTTTTAATATTCACATAGACTATAATTAATGTATTTACTAGTATATAGTAATGTATTTACAATAATACATAAGAATATATAGATCATGTTATGCATATATATTCATATTAATTGCATATATTTATGGCTATGATTTATGTACATAATTAATATGACTAGTATAATAAAATATATTATATATTGCTGCATGTGTATATCACTGTATCACTGTCTTCCCGTTCATCTTCGATTTGCTCGAGTGGGCACCAGTAACATCTCCATATGACCTGTCTCATGCAAGTAGAGCCCAAGGTCACCTGCTTGCTCCAGGAACATAAAGAGCCTCAAACTATTCCATCAGGTCATGGGAATGAGGTCTATAATTGTTACTGGTATCTGGCATATCAAATACGACACGGGTAGCTTGCCAGGCTCTGCCGTGTGGGTAGCGTACTCTTGTAGTCATCTCAAAATCCAGCATTTATTGATGAACCGTGCGCCGCAAGCGCCACATGAGCCGGGCTGTGATAGGCTGGTCTGCTGGGTGGAGTTCTGACGAGGAGGAAGTCCGGATGTGGAAAATGGAGGTCCTCATGGAGTGGGGGTCGTCTGGCTTGTTGTGAGGCTCTGCTGGGGTGATGGGCCAGGGCTAGAACCTGCCATCCCTCCCGGACACCTCATGCATGGCTGGGCACAGTGAGAGTCAGTAGCAGCTCTGCCCCATGTCTGTCTCTCATGTGTATATATGCAAAGCTATTCATGCTAGAATTATTTTTAAATAAGAGATTTATTTTATTTGCTTTTTGGGTCACACCTGGCAAGACTTGGGGGTTACTCCTGGCTCTTCACTCAGGAATTTCTCCTGGCGGTGCTCAGGGGACCATATGGGATGCTGGAGATCGAACCCAGATCGGCTGTGTGCAAGGCAAATGCCCTACTCCCTGGACTATCGCTCCAGCCCCAAATTTAAAAGGTTTTGAGGGTAATCAAAATATGTCCGATTTTTGTTACCTGAACAAAATTTATTACAAATATTTTGATAATAGGAGCCTCCACTACTATCAACAGGGCAAGCTACAAGCCTTTCTCCTCCTATTGTTAATCATATCTCCAATATTGAGGCAGAAACTCCATGCCATTTCAGCTCTAAAGTCAGTGTTATTTTTAATCTAATTTCAGGGACCTCACCTGGAAGTGCTCAGTGTCTACTACCAATTCTTGCTTAAGGCTTTGGCTCAAGCAGTGCACGGGAGACAATGAGATATTGGAAAGCAAACTAGGCCTCCAGCATGCAAAGCATGAGGGACTAGACTTCTTAATAGGCATGACCTGAAATCATGCACCCCATCCTCTCCAGGCTTTGCTTATGCTCAGGGAGAGTGCAATCAATTAGGAGGCTCTTACTCCCACATACATTAGGTAAAACGTCATCTCTGATACCCCGGCACATACCCAGGCACCAGGGGACAAGAAACACACAAGGGAAAAGATACACACAGAGAAGGGACATGCTATTCCTTGTGTTTACCCAATAGATTCAAAAAGGAGACAAAGTACTAGCAATGTTCCCATGTGACAAAATATTCATTGAAGCCAAGAATGTAAGGAGCAAATGTGGCAAATTTCATTCACGTGCCATTTTGTTTGTTTGTTCTTCATAAAATAATCCCACATAAACTGCATTCTCCTATGCTTTGCTTTATACTTCCTGGCTCCAGCAGAAGCTGTCTTCTCTCAAAGGAAACATAATAGCTTTCCCATGGGAAGGGAGGCACAAATACTATAACACAGAGCAAAACTGTCAAGTCTAGATAGGAAGAAAAGTTCTATAGTTGCGCTGGCAATGGGAGCAGCCAGGTTTCCCCCAAAGTACTCACGACTGTCTTTCAGCTTGCTGCCCTAGGAGAGCTCCTCCTGGGCCAGGCCCAAGGTGTGGGCAAGCTGGACTACTGGAACCAGAGATATCTTCAATGAGTATCCAGGGACTGGCATGCTTTGGTCTCCTGCCTTCGTTTTGTTGACACACTCCTTTGAGAAACCCTCCTACACAGGAAGTGTATACCCACACTTCACAGAAAAGTTCAGGTGCCTAGTAGTCTTTCGGGGTGACCAAAAACTCTGAGACAGTTTCTTTAACTTGGACCCAGGGTAGAATGACCCAAGGGTAGCTAGAGGTGATTTGTCTGAAAGAGGTTCCCCACAGAGATCCTTAGCATCTTAGAACACTGAAGTTCCCTCTCTGTGGTCTTTTCCAAACATAAGAAGTTCACTTTGTTCACAACTTCATTCTATAACCTACAGCACATTCTTCCAATATGTCCCATTATGCTTAACTTTGCCAAGGTGAGTTTGCTACTTTGAAACCAAAGCATCATATGTAATATACCTTTACCAACTACCATTTTTCTCTCATTTCTTATTCATTTACCATTGCATGCCATTACTCGAGTTTTTTGGTGATTATATATTTTAAGCATCTATATTATAATTTGTTGCAGAGCATTATAAAGTATATTTTAGATTTTAGTCTTAAGTACTCTGACAATATGCATATTGTTGCAATTATATTAGAGATAAGGAGCTAAAATAAGTTTAAATAGGATAAATAGTTATATGCATCAAGAAAATCAAGAGTTTTGTTTATCTGTGGAGTTCTCAATCCTATACCCATATTGCTGAATGGATGAGCTTTAGAGGGATCATGAAAAACACTTTCAAAAAAGTTTTGAAGGATCTTGCTCATTCAGGGCCACCAATCTAGTCCTTGATTAAGTTACTGCTTATAAAACATGCTTACAACTCATCAGGGGAATAGATTGTGATTCCTTGGGTCTGAGCTGTCTGAAACTCTGCATTTCAAACAAACTCCAGGAGATGCTAAAACCACTTGACCCCAATAGCCAAGACTGTCACTGACCCAGACCACAAAGGCACTAACTGTGCTGGCAAAGGCTAGATTGAAGATTTGCCTTCTTTTATTCACTCTATGGCCTTCCATGGATCCTGGTCTTTACCAATGAGAACCAAAGCTCAGAAAGATTATAAAATGTGAACAATCCCAAGCAGGTTAGTTCTCTGCAATGGGATTAGTTAGTTCTCTTTCTAATGGAACATAGCCACATCTTTCACCACAGTCCAGGTTACTTTTCTCTGTACCACTGAATAGTTTCTAAGATTGTTTTACCATCCTTTCCATTCCACATTAAGTGCTGAACCAAGCTCCAAGATATGAACAAGGCCATAACTTTCATCTTTGATTGATATGCAGCAAAGTGAGGTGCAGAGTGGATAATTGCTGTATGGTGTCCAAGCTAGACCTGACCTAAAACTATTCTAATGCCAGTTATGTTACCCCTAGTACCTATAACAGCTTCCTTCCAGAGGTGCAAAGAACAGTCTTCTTCTAACAAAAAGGTAGAAGGAGCCCATATGGAAAGTCATGGGTACCAAGTTAATCAAGACCCACATCAAAGCCAGAGCCCCAAAAGGCCACCCTGGCCCAGACAAGCATTTTCTCTAACACACACAAAGTTAGTTCAATTGATTAATCTGCTGCCTGTGTTCAAATATTGGGAAAATTTATAATATACTACAGACTAAAAATTACTAAGACTTGGGGCTGGAGTGATAGTCCAGAGGGTAGGGCATTTGCCTTGCAAGTGGCCAACCCAGGATCAATCCCCGGCATCCCATATGGTCCCCTGAACATAGCCAGGAGTAATTCCTGAATGCAGAGCCAGGAGTCACTCCTGAGCATTGTCAGGAGTGACCCAAAAAGCAAAAATTAATTAATAAAAATTACAAAGATTTGGCAAATTTCAGAGTTATCCATGTACCACCCAACCCCACCCCCCAAATGATCTGTTTGCTAGTGTAAGAACAGGGGACACTGAAGTCATTAAAATGGCCAAACGATTAGTCTTGTGGACTTAGATGATAGAAAAAATAAATTGCTGTGTCCTTTGTTTTTATGCTCGCTACAATCCCCAGCCAGTTTGTAACTAGGTAACCCTGCAAACATTTGAGTTTGGATGCCTGAAAAAAAAATAAATAAACCTAGATATTCATTAGAATAGGGCAATAAATTGTCAATATTCCCTAGGATACTGAACAGGAAGTTACAGAATTTAGTCACATCATTAGGAATGGCTTTATCCATCCAATAAATCCAAAATACATGCCCCTACCTTTGTGCTTAAATGAAGATTGTCTCTCCCCTTTGAATGGTTGCTTTGCTGCTAAATACTGTTTAAATAACCGAGCAGCCCACTCAAACTGAAACTCTAATTTGATTAGCGTTTGCTCGCTGGTTGCTGAAGAACTTTGCCCTTATTTTTTGTTGTTTTCTGCTTTTTGTTTTTAAATCTCATTTTCTCTGCCCCATGGATTAGTGGTCCCTCTTGCACACAGTCAAGTATGTTCGTGAATGAGGCCAAGCATCCAGCTGGCAAAATCCTGCTTTAGCATAATTTTAAATCGCAGAGTCAACATAATGCCCCTCTTTTGTTTAAATTACTGAACCATTAGAACTGTGTGTGGTGTAATTCCAAGTCCAACCCGATAAACTTCTCACTATGTTGTTAAATGACAATGCTAAGATAATATTCAGAACTGGCCTGGATGCAGCATTTCAGGGCAACAGAATATATGCAAGGAATTTAAACACTAGTATCCTTTTTAGCACAAAGGATTGGTCTAAATCCCTCACTTTTTGAGCCCACAGTTATATATATATGCTCTGTACATAAAAAGGGGCAGGCCTGGGAAGAATCACCCCTGTCCTCCAGTTTTCTGCTGTCTCCTTGGAGCCTGAAGGTAGAAATAATGAGCCTGCAGAAGGGAGTGACAGATTTGATCTCAGAGACTGTGACCTGAACGACTCCATTAGCATTGTTCCAAATGAAAAAGCCATCCTCCCTCTATGGGGATCTGAGCCGGATGCTGGGGAGAAAGGAGGCACTGAGATATTTGGAACCAAATCTGTCCCCAGAACCAAGGACACACTGTGTCCTCATCCCAACACCCTCCAGCAGCTTGACCCTGTATATTTCTATACTACTTTCCAGCAACAGAGTAAGAGCTTCTCAAATCAGGGAGAGCCGTGTGCCCCTTCCCTGTTCATACCAAAATACCAAATTCCCTCCATCTCGTCCATATCATGGTGGCACTGCATAAACTATCACTCACTAATTTCTCTTCTGAGTTTTTTTGTTTATGATTTTTTGGATCACAGAAAGTCATGCTCAGGATGTGTTACTGGTTCTCTGTTCAGGGATCCCTTCTGGCAAAGTGTGCAGAACCATATGTGTGTTGGAGTTCAAAACCAGGATTGGTTTTACAAGGCTAGTGCCGTAATACCTGTCCTCTCTCTCCAATCCAGGAGGACATATTTTCCAAGGCTTATTTTCCAAAACTTCCCTTTCCAGTTCAGAACCAGGGGAAGAGAGAAATTGGAAAGTAGATTATGGTAGACAGGGCGGGCTACACACATACACAAACACACATATGTGTTACTATAAATACAAGGTTAGACTAAAGTACTTAATCCAACAATGGAAAGACTCACTATATTAGAAATGAATTCATTGGACTTTCATCTTTGGATATCAGTTATACTTTACTCCAGAGATGCAGCTGACTGATAAGTTTGGGTTTTGCAAGAGCAGTGATTCCAAATTTACCACTTACTGACTATGGGATCATGCCTGAGTTTCACTAATTTGCTTCATTACCTCTAAGGGACTAAGTTTCTTCATTAGCAAAATGAAGATTTTACTAGATTTTAGTCTGCAAAACTAACTTCTAAATAAAATGCAAAAGGCCTTTGTGCAATAAAACAGCAGAGCATCTAGCACACAAAACATGTCATAATGAGGTCTAAGAACAAGTGAATAAATATAAAAGCATAGACAAGAATATCCTTTACTAGGTAAAGGTTAGTAGATTAGGTTCCTCCTAGTCTTCCTTCCATATTTCAAAATCAAAGTTTTATTTTCGCCAAGGCTCACAACAAGGACTGTTTATAGGGAAAGGCATGCATTGCAAACTTGGTTCATGACTAAACTTAATAAGAGCTCAAGTTACTGAGTGACAGTTCTGAGACAGACCTGGCTCAGTAGAACATTCCTGATAACTCTCAAGGTAGCTTCTTTTCAGGGCAAAATCTGTAGCTCAGAATAGGATGGACTGTGACCACATAGAATCTCTCCTAGAAGCATTATTTTTACTGGATTATAATTAAAAAATATAACAGTTAAAATTAGAATCAGCATGGCTATAAATACAATCAAGAGGGTAAAAGTACAATGATTTTAAGTTACAATGCTCAGCTTCAAGAGAAATTCAATTGGGGGACTATTTCAGGCTGCAGACTGCTCCTGCCTTTGTCTTTAGTGTTTCTGAGAAACACAAAGGTTTTTCATTCATTCTTAGGACAAAGAAGGTAAATTCTATTCCTGTCACTTATTAGTGAAGAATCAGGCTCAATTAATTTACAGCTAAAGAAAATGGATGTTTGTTTTCCCATGACTAGGATCAAAGGCACTGATCATAAGGGGTATGGAAGAATACTTTGGGGTGACAAATACTCTATAACTTGATAGTACTGGTGATTAATGGTTGCATACACTTGTCAATAAAGCAACAAACATATATCTAGGCCAGAAAGAATTTATGTACATAAAGCAAAGTCACGGATTTAATCCCCCTTTGGTGTTTACTTTGGGTCATATTCAGAGGTGCTCTATGCTTACTCCTGACTCTGTGCTCAGGGATCTTATGAAGATGGTGATCTCTGAGGGTACTTACGAGATCAAGGATTGACCCCTACTCAGCTTCATGCAAATTAAGCACCATACCTGCTATACTATATCTCTGATATTCGGTTTTTTATTTATTTTTTTGCTCTTTGGGGTCACACCCAGCAATGTTCAAGGGTTATTCCTCATTGTGCACTCAAGACTTACTCCTGGCATTGGCCAGGGGACTTTATGGGATGCTGGGGATCAAAACTAGGTTGGCCACATGCAAAATGAACACCCTACATGCTGGACTATAGCTCCAGGTCCTCTGGTCTTCAATTTTTAACTGAGCTTAAACGAAGCTGTTGATTGTAACTAAAATCATAGGGAGGGAAGGGGAACTGGGCATTATTAGAAAGTAGAAAATTGTATGAAAGTGGAGAGGGTAGAGTCAGTGCTGAGCCATATTTATCAATGGAATTACTTGGGGAAATTGCAGAGGAGCATCACAAGAAGGGAAGGAAAAAGAGATTGGAGGTGGAGGGAGGGAGAGAAGGATTGGAGCAGTCTCCCTTGGGGAATTGCAGATAGTAAAAGCCTTAAAGTTATTAAACCTGAGTATCTGGGTATCCTGGGTAGCTGGGCGGGAACTTAGTAGAGAACTAAGGACAGGACTTGGCAAGCAGAAGGCATTGGGCACAGGAGAGGCCTCTGGACACAGCCTCAGGTGTCCTGAGCTATCCAGGTGGCAACCTCTCAATTTCAATCACTGGGGATCTGGGGATCAGAGTGCATTAAGCTGCCCCTGTACTTCAATTCCTAGCAGAGATTTCAGAGCCCAAAATAGGCAAGATATTCCTCTGCCTTTAGCTCCAGGGGCCACCCACACTGTCTCCTACTACAGATATCTACTGCCAAGGATGTCTTCACCAGGGGGTTCCTTACTTTCAAAGATGGACTTATTTTTAGCTACTGACAAATCCCCCAGGTTTTTCAATCCAAAGGTAAGATAAATAACTAGGCTTCTGGCTGGGGCGTTTGGGAGTCGGGGGGGGGGGGTGTTGAGGAGATAAAAAATAAAACCAACCAGGTTTGTTGCAGCGTCGCTTTTCATTTTTCACTGTTAATTTGGAAATTTGCTTCAACTTGCTGTGAACCTTCCCACAGAAATATATTACACAGAACACTGAAGTGTTTTAAAAATACTGGCGCACTCTGGCAACCGTCTGTCACTCTTTGCGGCACATAGCAATTTAAAATTATTGGAGCTCTTAAATTAAGTGCTTAAATTTGAAGGTGATCACCACTTTGAGCATGTGGATTGCACAGCTATCTCAACTATAACAGTGCTTCAATTTTCTTTAAGCAGGTCATTTTGGGGAGCCATAAAGGAGTCTGATTGCCCAGCATGCATTGATTTAAAACTACTGGAGTCGTCAATTCATTTCTACAAGCACTTCTGTTTGGGTGCAATCTTGTTCTGACGGCTTAAATTGGGCCAAATTGGTCTCTACTGCACATGCCCAAACGCTAATGTATTTTGATAATCTGCCTCTTTGGGGGCAAAATTTACAATAATTTCCGGCTAAGCACACAACAGCAGCAGATGTATTTGCTTTTTAAATACAAGGTCATTGAGGTGGAATTTACAGTTGTCTAATGTCAAAAATATATAAAGGGAAATATGTATTGGTTTGGGAGAGACGTTTGTCCAAACATACCATATTCAATTGATAAAAAATATAAATTTTATCAGAATATAATGTCTGCTGTAGAATTCTGTGTCCTTACTAGAAGCCACACACATTTAAACATTTTATTGCATCCAAAATACAGAGAAATCACCAGGTTTTACAACCTAACTACACAGAAGGAATAAAAATGACTTTTTTTCTTTCTTTCTTTCTTTGGTTTTTGGTTGGGTCAATCTCAGCTCTGCTCAGGGCTTATTCTTGACTCTGCTCTCAGGGATCACAACTCTGGAAGTGCTCAGGGGACCATATGTGCTGTCAGGATTGAACTTGAGTAAGCTGTGTGCAAGGCAAGCACTCTATTTGCTGTACTATGGCTCTGGACCCAAAAAAAAACTTTTCTTAAATTAAATATACCCTATCAATTAACAAAAAAGAAAACTAATGATTGTAAAAATAAAAAACCAACCAATAAACAAAAATTCTCATGCAACTTAGCATCACCAAGTACTCCCAGACAAAAATAGAAAAGCTTGATTACTAAAAAAATGCAAAGACACATGAAAACACCAATAACTCCTAACATGTATGGATGAATTATGTTTTCCTAAATAATGTTAACAAGAACCCCAGGAGCTAACGATTCTAGCCCCCACCACCACCTTAGTATCTACATCACATAAAATTTGTCTTTTCATGTACTAGAAATAGATTCTCAGAGCTACAAAAATGCATTTTTATTGTATTGCAAGTAACTACACACACACATACATACACACACATATTTTTACCCTCAGACTTTCTTTAGAGCAAGTTCATTAATGTGGAGCATACATTCTATAAAATGCAGCCATCCAGATTATACAATTCCATTACTCTTTAGTAAATTTCCATGGTGCCCATACAAGTGTCTATGTAGTCCAATGTTTGAACATTACCATAATCCCAAAGCCTGTTATAAGTATCCTATTATCTGGAAATTTTGTACAAAGGGGATCACACACTGTGTAGCCAGTCGGAGTCTCTTCAACTCAGATAACATAAAAGGTTTTGAAATTCATCTTGGAACACTCATCAGCAGTTCTTTCCTTTTTTTTTGTTAAATGATAGTCCATCAACTGTCACAGAAAGAATAAAGGACATACAGATTGTCTCCATTTTTGTGTTTCTATGATTAGCACAGCTATGGCTATGCATATATGTGTTTAAATGGACACATATTGTCAACTATTTTCAAGGAGAACTATGGATTTTTAAGATAAATTTATGTTTGACGTGGTCTTTTTTTATTAAAGTATTTTATTATACCACTGTGAATTTTACAATTACAAAGACATACAATTAAAAAGTCCATATTTGGGTTTTGGTCATACAGTGTTCCAGCACCCATCCCTCCACCAGTGCCCATCTCCCACTACCAACTACCGGTTCCCTCCCCCTTCCCCAGCCCGCCTCCATGGCAGGTTCTTTATTTCTTTCCCTTTCTCTCTCTTTCTCTTTTTTTCCCTTCCAGACTATGGATTACAGAACATACATTAAAGAATTGTCACGTGTATCTTTTTGCCTGTATTTAATGCTCAGTTCTAGGTTGGTATTAGTACCCTCGACAATTGTTAGCACACTGTTCCATTTTCTGTCTTACCTACTAGCCTCTGAGTCCCACATGTTTGTGAAAATTTCCACCTTTGACAAGACCTCCTGATACAAGGTCATGTTTCAATTGACCTTGGATATTGGTATTATAATATGTATATATATATATATATATATATATATGCCATGCAAATAAATGTAGTCATTCTGTATCTGTCTCTCTCCTTCTGGCTAATTTCACTCAACATAATCTTCTCCATGTCCATCCATTTATAGGCAAATTTTATCACTTCATTTTTCCTTACAACTATATAGTATTCCATCGTGTAGATGTACCAAAGCTTCTTTATCCAGTCATCGATTCTAGGGCACTCTGGTTGTTTCCAGATTCTGGCTATTGAGAATAACGCTGCTATGAACATAAAAGTAGGGATGGTGTTTCCGCCGTGTATTTTTGGCTTCCCAGAGTATATTCCCAGGAGTGGTATGGCTGGAATGAATACAGAACCATTTTTTTTCTAAAGGAAATGGAGGTGCCACAGGAAATGTTACTTTGCTAAAGATTATACCACTGGTATAAGTGGTATAAGTGGCAAAGCAGGGAGCTGAGACTGAGATTCCTGAACCTATACCAAAGTTTCTTAATTTCTTAAAGTTACATAGATTATTTGTGAATAGATAAATTTTCCTGTTGCAGGAAAACCAAATACCCTAATCACTCTAATAGAAAACCAATAAAAGTTAGTAGCACTTGAGCTTTCCTCCTTTGTATTACCTATAAGACCCTTTCCTACCTTAGCCCCTGCCATCTACCGAGTTCCAAGTAGCAGAACTTTCACTGGAACCTGGAAACACATAATTTGTTAAAGAAACATGTTCATAATAGAATAAGGGAAGCAGGAGAAGAAAAATTGAAAGGGGCTACTATGCTAGTGTTTCAGGTAGAGTCCAGAGTTTTCTAACTTTAGAAAAATAAACAGCTCTACAAATAAATTGTGAAACAGAATGATCTTGTCTAGAAGCAAAGGGGCTAGCATTCTATTCTGCGGGTCAGTCTGTCATTGGCTGGGGTAGGTTGGACGGCACACAAGAGCAGAAAAGGAGCTATAACATTTGTCCTTGGAGTCCCCTAATATGGAGAGTGATGTCCCAGAAGGGAAGTAGCTGAGTGCTGTAAGCCGTCCACTGACTGAGAGCAGGGTTCTGGTCATGAGAATGATGCCTATGAGGAATACTGCCAGCATCTATTAAAGTTACCTTTTACTCCCTCTAAAAAGTTACCATCAGGCCAGAGAAATAGTATAAGATGTATACTTGCCTTATATTCTGCATCTGTAGTTCCGTCCTAGACACCAGAGATGGGTTCTTAAGCATTGATCCAGAAATAGCCCCTGATCACCCCCTGTGTACCCCACTAAAAAAATAGACGTTAAAACTGTCAACCTATCAAGCATGCCCTTTCTCAACTAGGCCCCAACATTAGAGCTCTAGCTTGAAAACCTCAGTCCAATTACAAGACAAATAAAAAATAGCATCTTCTCAATTCCTGGGTTTTAACTCAAATATAGGGTTGAAAAGTCTAAAAGAGTGATCATAACTGGCTAGAAATTTTGTGCATGATTGAAAGCCTCATTCAGATCCCATTCCTAATCCTCCCCTCCCAGAACCAGGAAAACAACAAAATTCACCCCTCAGAAATATGTGTTTCCTTCCCTTTGAAATATTTTTGTCAGTCACAGTCCAAAGTATTTGCTGCTCAGGACAACAAAGGTTACACTGCAGTAACAAATAACCTCCAGATCTCAGGAGCTTAAAATAAGGACCAGCTACTGGCTCCCACTGCGTGTCTTTCCGGATTCACTAGAGGAAAAGGGGAATGGAGTTCTCTGTTGTCCTGTCATTCCTCCAAAGGCCCAGCAGACAGATGAGCAGCTACTAGTAAGTGTCCAATCCTAGAGGGTGTTCTAAAATCCCAGAGTAGCATATCACTCCCACTCAAACTTGTTAGAATTGTCCAAAGGCTACAAAGAATGCCCTGTGTCCAGAGAAAAGAGATCAGTGGAGGAATACGTAGCCTCCCATTAAGGTTTGTCTTGATCTCATCTGTGAACAGTTTGGCTCTGTTCCCTGTTCCCAGCCGGTCAAATCACTTCCTTTTTATGGTCTCCTGCTTTCAAGAGGTTTGGAAAAGAACAGAACTTCTAATGGTATAAAGATAAAGAGCAATTAAAGAGGTTATGAGCAGTGGTTAATGAGCTAGCAAGCATTTCCAAAAGAACTCTAAAGAACTACCAAATCCCAAGCCACCATCTATGTCAGCTTGCAGTATTTTTAAACATACAGACATTTTTTTTTTTTTTTTTCTTTTTTGGGTCACACCGGCGACGCCTAGGGGGTTACTCCTGGCTCTGCACTCAGGAATTACTCCTGGCAGTGCTCAGGGGACCATATGGGATGCCGGGATCGAACCCGGCCGGCATTGGCTGGCCGCGCAAGGCAAAAGCCCTACCCGCTGGGCTATTGCTCGGCCCCAATACAGACATTTTTGACTTTCACTTAGGAGAGTTGGTTTTTTTCTTTTCCTAAGGTGAATAAAGGTCAAAGGCCACAAAATGTATTCTAAAATCAAGCCACGACAGTGATCTGGCACAGATGTAAAATACAAAATCTGAAAGTCCTCAAATAAAGAGAAAATTAAATTAATACTTATATTATGCTCGTATAAACTTCTTGTAAAATTTTGTATACAAAAACGTTCTTTAATTTAAGTCATCTCTTTTTTCAAGGTACTTAGATTTGTGATGCAAAGGCAGTCTTTAAATAATTATGCTTTTCCCAGGACCTTCTATACTACATCCAATTAGGGGAATCTCCTTCTGCTAGTCAGCATTGTCTGTGTCGCTGAAGAGTACTTCAGATCCCTTCTCATAAAATTAGCTAAATGTAGGATTATTCCCCATTTGTTTCTAAGTTATCCAAAAACAGTATGAATTATTGGAAGAAAGAAGAGGAGAGTGCGAGGCAAGAGATCAGAATGAAATAGAATGAGGGAATGTAAGCTTAAGACATCATTTTCAGTCATGCAAAAATTGTCACCCAAGGTTTTTCATAAGAGTGATCTCGGAAATTATCCATTTGTTTTAGTGAACCTAAGGACATTCAAGACTGCGATAACCCTCTGAAGAGTCAATTTGCAGTTTGCTTACATTTGCTTTTTTAACTTCACTTAAACTTACCTTTTAGTAAAAAAGTATTTGAAGTAGGAAACAAGCTCTTTGTTGACTATCTTTGGTTTTGCATAGCCAACTCAAGTATATGAAGGAAATGCTCCATGCTTAGTCTGATAAGATCATGGTCTTTCTGAGTTTTCCTTTGTTTTTATATTTGTGGGGTGTCAGCTTTCAATTCATTTAGACCAATGACAGAACAAAAATTTTCCTTGATTAATACGCAGAATGGGGTCAGTACCTCTAACATGGTTCAGAGTTTTAGCCAAAATGTCCAGAGCAGATCTTTTCCAATATGTGTCACTCTGATACAGAACCAAGGTTTAGGAAAGTCCAGTTGGGCTCAAAAAGAAACTACGCCCATTAACAAAAGAATGAAGAATCTAGATTAAGGAACCTTTCCAGAAATAACCTTTTCTGGGTGAAGCCTGTTTTAAGGAAAAACAAACATTCAAATGTATATCATATACATTAGAGAACCTCAATATATACAAACCCCTTCTCTTTCCCTGACATCCCAGGCAGGACGATAATCAAAGGGTATAAAACCTTAGATTGCCAATTGCCCAATTTACTTTAAAAGTAACTGTCATGTAAATTCCCCAATAATGTTATCAAATGTGGTCTTTTATCCTCTCAATCCACCTAGTATAAACTGACTTGTCTGCCAGTCACAGAATTCAGAAGGGTAGGTTAATGCTACCCTGTTACCCTCGTGAGACTGAAATAATTTCCCTGCAGTCCTCTACTCTGGGCTTCTTGCTTATTCTCAACTATGTCACACCCATCGGTGGTGGGAAACGTACGGCTGAAGGGATGGGTGTGGGAACACTATATGACTAAAACTGGATCATGAAAACTTTAGAATCATGTATCTCACAGTGATTCAATTAAAAAAACCTTTTTAAAGTCATACCCACCTAGACCTGTATTGCACCATGCTTTAACAAATGGGTATTTGACTCTTCAAAAAATTAAAGCATCTGGAAATAATGCGTTCAGCAGACCAGGGACACCAGAGGTGCTGAAATAGAGTAGCAACATCCTACTTCAGTCCAGGCACTGTGACTTTATTTTATCCTAAACCAATGGTGTGCTGTTGGTGAATGTAAAACCATGAGCACTGTGGAGACTACCCATGGAGGTCTGATCTGTAGCATTTGTCAATTTCAAGGGCATACATACTTGAACGTAGTTATTTTAAGATATTACTAGCACTTCAAGAGATGAACACAGCTCTTGAAAATCAAACGACTGGCTCTATGGCTGTATAAGCTGGTTTCAGGATATTGATACAAAGTGCCAACATTCCACATCCTCCTGATGTGGGTAGAGAATGTAAACCACACCCACTTCATATACCACCTTTGCTGACTGGGCTCCAAAGGCACTTAAATTAGCCCTCACTGGAGTAGGTGATCCTTGATCCTCCTAGCTACATTAGATGATCTTATGGGAAGATGACTTATAGGAAGACTTCTTAGAAAACAATTTTATATTAATATCAAGACAGTATGATATTGTTTCATTATTTCTGAATCTGAAGAGAACTGTTAGGAGATTGAAATTCTTATTTGGATTCAGAATTGAGTGTACACTCCTCACCAGCTTATCCCTGAATTAAAATAATAGTTTTTTCTCTAGTCTATCTATTCAGACCTTCCTCATTCCATTCTTTTATGTAGCTCGTAGCCACTGGAATAATTGTCTTCCAACAGCAGAGAGAATGGAGCCCACCATCACATTTCATCGCGTCATGCCCTTACTAGGCAAAGCTTGGAAGCTTCTCAAAACTTATCATGTCTAATTTAAACCCCTCAGCTTGGAATTCAAACCTGGGTTTCCATTAGTAAAAGCAATAATACTGTGCTATTGTGGTTTCTTATAATACCAGCAAAGGTTGCTGGAATCCCTATAGATTCTCCATGTCGCTCTAAGTATCCTTACTCACAAAAACAACAAAAACTCCAATGCCCATCTTTCATCAGTCTTGTGAGAATACAAAATATTTAATAAGCATGCTTCCTGCATATTAACTCCCAAAGATATTCCTCATCCTCTTTTAACAAATTCCTGTCCCTGACAGATCACAAATATCTTGTAAAACTAAGTAATGTTCAGAGGGGAAAATAGCCCATTTTTACACTTCCAGGATCATTAACAAAATAAAACTTCAGACCCCTGTGTTTAAAGAAATAACTCAGCTTCCTTTCTTTCACCGCCTTTTAGTTGCAGTAATGGATATCTATCCATGGTCTGCATAAGAACTTGTCTCCAGGGCCTATTTATATGTTCTATACTTCATATGTTCTACTCGTGCAATGTAATTTGAGTAGAAGCTTCAAGTTGCATACTATAGGTTGGCGAATGGACTTAACTGAAGAGGAAATTCACAAAGACAGAATATAGAAGATGCAGTTGAGGTCCAAACCCACTGATCCTCTCAACACATTGTTTGCTGACCAGCTGTCGTAGGTTCAAGCAGTCTAAGAGTTTCCATCTGAAGCAGTTGTCATCTCCCTGCACTTATGCATAAGGGTTTCTCCCAGCACCACCTGAGCTTTCTAGGTGTATGTGCCACCAGAAAGTTGAGGCAAATTAAAGTTATGTGTAGTCTCTACCAATGGGAGTGATGGAGGCGGCAAAAGTGGATAAATGCCCAAATACTCCAATCTCTTGAAGGACAATTCTGAAATTTATTCTATATTGCCCCACAGAAAGTCCAAAGGTAGGACAAGAGAATACAGTACAGTAAATCGGCTGTTTGTCTTGCATGAAACTGATGAAGGTTTGATCCAGACATCCTCTTGGGCCCCTGAATGCAGTGATCAATCAGGATTGATCCCTAAGTGCAGAGCCAGGAGACAGACCGTAGCACTGCTAAATGTGTCCTCCACCTAGAAAATTATGTCCAAGGCAGGACTTTATCTACAGTACACTCATTAGCATCTGTCTATTGGCATTTCAATTTCCAGTCTCCGTCTCAGAGTCCCCAATCTTTCATTAATGTGTCCTCATTTTCCTGAATAAACTATCTAAGCCCATATCTTGGATTCTGCCTCTAGACAATAAAGAAGGCATGATGTCAATGAGACTGCCTGTGTGTCTCCCACTCACCCTTGGGGCAAGCTGGATCCTGTGCCTCTTACAGATTTGTGGTCCTCAGCAAGAAGTCATTCGGAGACACTGTAGGATAGCTGGTAATTTCTGAAGACATTTTACCTCAGGTGAAGACTGAGGATAAGCGTTGCTATGGCATTTAATGACTTAAGGGTAGGGTTGCTGCTCAACATTCTGCAAGTGACAGGCCAGACCATAGAACAACATATTATCTGATCCAAAATGTCAGCAATACCAAGACTGAATAAAAAATCTAATCATAATGTCATTTGGTACCAGCAGGTATGGGTTTTGGTGTCAATTGTTCACAGAAGGCATCTGAGGCCATCTCCCAGCGTCTGGGGAACTTCTGACCCTGAAATCCCTCTTTTCCTGAGAAAAGAGGAAAACACAGACCTATGGGAAACTGAGCAAAGGCTGGGCCCCACCTGATGGGGAAAGGCAGAACCTAGTCTGTCACTAAACCAGGTAACTGAGTTTATCCATCCTGCTCTACAGGAATGATATATGATCGTACCCTAAGGAAAAGGTTCTTAGGACCACTTTCTAGATCACTAAACAATTATAAGTATATAAAAATGGGCCATAACAATAATACAGAGGTAGGGCCCTTGCCTAGTACCTGGCTGACCCATGTTAGATCCTTGGCATCGCATATGGTCCCTGGGACCTTGTCAGGAGTGCTCCCTGAGCACAGAGCCAGGAGTAAGTCCTGAGCACTGCTGCGTGTAACCCAAAGTAAAAATATACAAAACTATGAAAACAATTTCCTTATAAACATTTGATTAGTGAATCATATCCAGTGGAAATTATTTTCCTTCCCATTCCTATGCCCCCAATAAACCACAGAGTGAAAAAAAAAGATGCTGAGGTGTCAGTTTCCAGCTGTGTGGCTGACTAACTGACAGTATTAGGTACAGAACCAGTCCAGAGGCTCTGAACTCCCTTTAAGAATTTCTTCAAACTATTTCCATGCTCTACCCTTAGGCAAGCTCAGTCAACCCTTCTCTCTGCTCCTTTAACTCTCTATCCTGCCAGGCTCTCTGCTCCTCCAACTCATTCCTGCTAGCCAGGTTGAGAACCCAGTCTCAATTGAATCCTCAACTGTTTTTCCAACTCTTAACTATCCCCATAATTTGGATATTGGCCATCCCTTTAAGAGTTAAAAACCATCCCATTATGTGATCTCTTAAAGGGACCCAATACTGAGGCTAGTACACTGAATCCAGGTGGCTAGGATTGAGTTTAAACCCTTTGGCACGCACACACACACACACACACACACACACACACACAAATTCTTTAAAGTTCTAACTCTCAAAGTTGGCACTGTGTGTACTTTTTCTTTGGTTGGTTTGGTTTGGGATTGGAAGATCAGGCTTGGAGATGACTCCAAGTTCTGTGTTCACGGCTCACCCTTAACAATGTTCTGACACCATTACAAGTTTCTCTTAGAAACACTAAGCGGCAAATCACCACGGATATAGTGCTACTGAGTTCCCAAAGTCTGGAGCACCAGTCACCAGGACGCTCCCATGTGAGATTCCTGCCTGCAGGTATAGACTGACATTGCTAGCTTGCTCCTTCTCAGGGTTACTTCAGCCCACCTGCCACCTGGAAGAACAGTTTGGGTATTTTTTAACCAGACTCCATTCAGAACGCGGTCACTGCTCAGCACAGACTCTTTGGCTGTCAGAACAAATATCCTTCCCCCAACTCCGCTGTTTTATTGCAAAGTAAGGAGTAGTTTCCTTCCATTCCTAACTCATTCCATTTCACCTTAAAGCTCTATGTGCTCAGGGGCAGCATAGTAAATCACTAAAGGTTTCCTCCAGGCGATGGGTGGACAGAGAAGCAGAAAAGTGTAGCTACCACCTGACTGAGAGAAATCCACAAACCTAGCCTCCATCCCCAAAACGCTAGGAGAGAAGAAAAGGTCTTGGGTTCACCACCAAAATTGTGCTGGGTCCTGAGGCTTCTTTGAAGGAGTTTATCTGGTCCCCTCCCCAGGTGTGATAGCATGAATGCTGACAATACGCCCTGGCTGAGCAGCTGGCTGGCTCCCGGCCGCCAGGGAAAGTGGCAGGAGACGCTGTTCTCAGCAATGGCTGCAGCAGCCAGAGAGATTTTTCTCCAGACTGACAGCTCAGAGGACGCGGGAGGGGGTGGGAGCAGAGCTGGTCCCCTGGGGTGTGAGGGGCAATTACTGGACCTACCTCTTGCCTTGGCTTCTTTCCTTGGGTTCCTTCCAGGAATGCAGGAATTAAGTACATATACACACTTAATCACACACTTGGCAGACTTAATCAGACAGATTTTTAATTACTATTACTATTGTTACTCTCCTACACCATTTTTTTTGCTTTTTTTTGGGGGCCACACCGGCAAAGCTTAGGGGTTACTCCTGGCTCTGCACTCAGGAATTACTCCTTGCGGTGCTCAGGGGACCATGTGGGATGTCAGGGATGGAACCCAAGTCGACCACGTGAAAGGCAAATGCCCTACCTGCTGTACTATTGCTACGGCCCCTCTCCTACACCAATTTTGATAAGCAAATACATACCTTTAGAATGTTCTAAAAGAGATGGTTCACAGAGTATACTTACAAGATCAAAAATCAGGACAGAATGCAAATCCTCAACCCACTGAGACCTTTGAGAGGTTGAAGCTCACAGGTGATTCTAATGCCTGATAAAGTTTGCAATTCAGTGTCCAAGCAGAGATTTCAACTAGGAATTCACACCTGGCAAATGCAATTTTTGCATTTAATCTCCCTCACTGATACCTCACTGATAAAGCTTTGGCACTACTACCCTTTCTCCCAAGCATTATTTACTGACTTCAAGCTTTTTAGAATTTGCAATTTAAACTTCCCTGAGTGTGAATGTTATATTAGCATAGATTTCTCGTAGAATGCAAATGACATTGCTAGTCTCTGCATTTTGGAGCAGAGAAGCCCTCACACCTGTCATCCCATTAGTGAATTTATTTCACCCTAGTACAAGCAACCCTAGGTGAACTCCATCAGGGTGTTTTAACAAAGTGGTTAGTTCTTTGAATATGAAGAGGAGTGGTGTCAGTAAAGGAGAGAGAGAGGGGGGAGAGAGAGAGGTAAGAGAGAGAGAAAAAAGAGAGAGAGAGAGAGCTAATACTACAGGAAAATCATCTCTCAAAATTACTTAGGACCTACTTTCTTTTGGGATAACAGCACTTCTCTTTAAAGTGCTCATAGCATGGTCAGAGTACAATATTTTCTCCTGGTGGTTCTCTGTCATAGTCCTCTGTGCAGTTCTCACCCTTTCTATTTTCCACCATTTCAGACCTCCTGACTTTACCGCTTGTCCACAAATCCCCATTCTGCTCTCTGTGCTTACTTTGACAGCACATACACTGTATACTTCTCTTTCTGTGCCCTCCTTTGTAATGATTTCCCGATTTCCCAATTGGAATAATTTTTTCTAATGTCTTCCCATTCAATTGGCAAGAACAGAATAAACTCAATAGTAATTATAACTTGATAAGGAAATCACTTTCATGCACTTCTCATAGGGCATAATGGAGCAATATTTTAGGCAAGGAGTATATCCAAATCTATATTTTAAGAATATCAGGCTGGGGTTGGGTGGGAGGGAGCAGTGGGACATTGGTGGTGGGAGTGGAGCACTGGTGAGGGCTGGGTGCTGGAACATTGTATGGCAGAGACCCAATTGTGAACGTCCTTATAATCATATATCTCATGGTGGTATCATAAAAAAGTGGAAGAAAAAAAGAATATCTAGGAAATGTGAGGAAAAATATTATTCATTTGTAAGGGACCTGATGGACCAGAGACCACTATCCTTTGTTCTACAATAACTGTGACTGTGGATGCTGGTAATACAGCCAAGAGATTAGGGTAAATTTGGTAGCTGGACACCTAAATTTAAAACCTGACTCTGAAAGATATTAGCGTGACATTAAATGAGAGAGAAATTCTCTGAGGCTCAGCTCAATGATCTATGGTAAAAAAAAAATTAGTATATTTCTCCTGTGAAGATTGTATATTAGAAATCTGATGTAAATCACCTGGCGTGGTGCCTAATCCACTAATTCACAGTCAGGAATTGTAAGCTATTAGGGCTTTATCACTTTATGCCTGTCTAGGACTTCTGGAGCAAGGTGAATGGACATAAAGGAAGGTGGCTTTATCAGATGTTTCTCCAGGGAATCTGGAATTGTAATTGAGAGCTAGCTACTGAGTCCATTTCTCGCAAGGGGTACAGCACACAACATTCTCTTTCATGTGATCTAATGAACTGGAGGACTTTGAGAGAAAGGAAGAAAGGTTTCACAAGACAACCACGGTGTCAGGAGATGGTGAGAATAGTGGATGCTTCCAGCTACCCTTTATGCTAGTTGGGCTTATCCCTGTCCTTGTGTTTTAGAAAAACGTTACTTCTATTGCTTAAGTTGGCAAGGGAATCATGAAGAATGAATATTGCGTTTGCCTCCTCATAACCTGTCTCTGCCTGCTACCCAACTCTGTGCTTTGGGAATAATGGGACTATCATGATGCAGGGTCCCCTGCCCTTTCATCCATGCCCCCCATTACCTCATGATTTCATCTGAGAATCCTTCTCGTACAACTGTCACTCAGTACCATTATGTTTTTCTAGAGTACAAACCATATGTATGTGGCTTACTATTACTATGTGAGTTATCGTTTTCTTTTAGACTAGGTTCTTTGTCTTTTTCTTTTTCTTTAATTCCCCCTGCTCCCTCTACCAGTGGTGTGTTTTATAGCTGCCCTGTGGTTTTCTTGTTCATTTCATCTTTATCGTGAGAGACTTGTCCTGAATTTCTATTTGAACAGAGCAGTGTGAGTGAGTGACTTCCCCTTAAGATTCTCTCTGTCGAGACCTATTTGTAGTTTTCTAAGCTACAAATAAAACCTGTACATTCCATAACCTGTCCCAAGACTTATGTCTCCTTTTTTTGGTTTGGATGCCCCTCATGAACTTGGGTCGAATGAAGAAAAGAAAAGAGGGAGCTTAGCTGAGACTGAGAACAGTTGCTATTAGAAACGTGGTTCTTTATTTCTTAGAAACACATACTTTTTTTTTGTTTTTTTTGGGGGTCAGGGTCACACCCGGCAATGCTCAGGGGTTTCTCCTGGCTCTGCACTCAGGAATTACTCCTGGCGGTGCTTGGGGGACCATATGGGATGCCGGGGATCAAACCTGGGCCAGCATGGGCCGGCCACTTGCAAGGCAAATGTCCTACCCACTGGGCTATTGCTCCAGCCCCCACATACATTTTTAAGACCATAACAGTATACTCTCTCTGTAGAATCTAAATGTTCACTCTTTTCCCAACTTCATGGGAGAACCCTAGAGCCTTTCCTTGATGGAGTGCTCGATTCTTTCACAACTCATGTGACTTTTTCATACCCCCATAATTAAAGAGAACAAAAGTAAAGACAGATCCTTTTTTGACCTGTTTCCAGTGTGAAAATGAACAAATGGGGGTTTTAGGGATTGTGTGAGCCTTCTATTTCAGAAATTGCTACATCCTCCCTTTTTATTACATTTATTAGTCTCCCCTGAAATGAAGGGTGGCCACGTAATGGTGGTTTTCTAGTTTAATTTAGTAACCTCCAACTATTTCCATAAAAGCTTTGTAGTTGCCAATCTTAACCCCTCATCTCCTTAGTGGAGATGGCTCAGAATCTAGAGGAATCATTCATGTATGATAGAGTCTGGAAACTACTTCCTAAGCTAAAACCATTGGTGTATTACAAGAAGGAACCTTGGGAGGTGTGAAGTGTTAAACATGTGGGTTTTAAAATTGCATTTTTCAATGTAATTAGAATCCTCTGAATAACATACTCACAAATAATACTTCCTAAATGTTGGAGTGGGTTCATAGGAATGCCATGTCACAGTATGATATTTTAATTCTTTTGTGACTGATACTTGGGATATTTAGGGTTTCTAATTCCTTTCCTTATTTTATTCTATTGGTGATTTTATATATATATATATATATATATATATATATATATATATATATATATATATATATATAATAGATGTATACAAAGTTTTTGGTTACTTGTCTAGAATTTACTAGTTTCCATTGATTTCCTTAAGAATATTTTGCAAATCTATGTCATGTGGACTTTGGTACCTATAATTACACAGTACATTTATATAATCTATTGTAATCATTTTCCCTTGCAGTGTATGTAGATAATTACAAAACTTTCCCAGACGGTAAGTTTCAGAGATTTAAGAATGATGACCCAGTTTTCTATAATTCTCATGGGTAACACACAACGTTGTTCATAGTAGGTATCAGTATTTCCTATTTAATAGGAATATTTGTCATCTGTAAGACTGGATAAACGAACCTGAAATTTTGTCTGCAGGTTGCAGTTGAAGGTAAATACAAGTAAACTAAAACATTAAAAATAAACACAAGTTATAAACTACAAATACTATTATCCATAGTCGTACAACCAGAAGAAGCTTAACTAGTCACTTGACCTCAAATAAAATGATAGCATAAATTGCTGAACTGTCAAATTCAGTTACAGAGTAATAATCAGCAAATCAAACCAAATATCAACAGAGATCCTTGTAAAATATTCAGAACTACTAATTTTCTCAAATACAGGTTGTTTCTGCTTCCTATCAACAAACACATATTATGATACAATACTCTCAACAAATCTCCAATTCTATTTATCTTTGAAATGTGCAATCTATCTTATTACTTTTAAAGCATAGTGCTGCAACATTCTAGCTCTTAATTCTGAAAATTACAAATATAAGCAAAGCATATGGAACAATACATTTGTAGAAAAGACAAAATGGACAACCAGTATCTTTTCATTTTTTTTCTGGGTTTCCTGAAATTTATGCTGTCCAAGATCCCTATTTTCACGTGGAAGGTCAACTTCTTAGTTAGTAATCACTAGGAAAGTGTTTCCTAATGAAATTTTTTGTAGTGCCAGGAATTGCCAGAGTTTCATAAAAGCAAGGCAAGTATTCTAACACAAAGTTACATTTCAAGCCCCAGGGAATGTAAATTTTACACTGAAACTAAAGCAGCAATATCTTCCTTCATTTCCTCTCAGTCTATCTCAACATGATAAAAAAAAACATTGCCTTTTCATAACAGTTTATATTCTCAAATTTATGTATTTTTTAAGCTCTAGATCCACTCAATCCTCAATGTTTTCATGTAGGTTTTTAGGCATATGAAAATGATTTACCTATGGCCAACTTCTTGATTCCACAATTGCTGTCCTAACCTAAACCAACCTTGTTTTTTGTCATCATTTCAGTTTATGACCCATTATATCATGCTACAACAATGGGCCCATCTTTGCTATCCTATTTCTACATAATCTTTATTTCTCCATAAAATCTTAGCTCTTCAGAATATACCTCTTACCTATCACAAACTAGTCATGATCATCCTTGTTCCTCATCTGAATCCCAGTTTTAGGTACCTTATTGATTTCTATTCTTGTACACTCAAGAAAATATCTCTAACACATGGCCAACGTTATCAATGTTCTATCTCTCCAGCTGTATTATATATGCACTGAAATAAAATTATATTTCTACTCATTACTTATTAAGTTGTATGTCTACTTGAATTGGTAGGAGGACACGCTGGCTTTGGGGGTGGCATTTTGTGAGGGGCTCCCAAATGATTCTCAGGAAGTACAGCGCCCTCACTGGTGATTCTCAGCCAACTGGGACATTGATTCTGCACAAGGATTTGAGAATATTATGCTTCTTGTGCCTTGTAGAGCTGGGGAAATACAGGCCACCTGACAGTGCCGGGGCCTGCAGCTGTACCCTAGTGCCCCTGGTTCTCCAGCTTACACCTGACAAGTGCTTCAGGGACTGGATAGAGCCGGGAACTAAATCTGAGCTGGCGGTACATGCTAGGCATATTCCCTTACCACTACACTATCTCCCACATCCACTCACTTATGCTTTAAAGCAAGTTGGGTGAAATTTCTCATGAAGCAAAGACAGAAATTAATTTTCCTTTCCCAGCGAGACTCAAAATAAAGAAGATGCTACTAAAATCAAGATTTTACAAAGGGAGAGAAATCAGTAGGGGAGAGGTTGATTTATCTTTTGTGGAATAGATGTGGAATCCTCCTTTGACAAACTGCAAATTCTTCAATAAAATCTCCTTTGCTCACCAATGCATTCTGAGTATATCAAAGGGTGCTGAGTGTTGCATCTATGTAAGTGTGGATTAATCCACTGCTCATGTAACACAGCTCTATCAATGAAGTGTGAGAACACTTCACTGACATAAGACCCAAGAGAATGGATATGTTGCTAGCCACGTAAAATTACAGGATTTTCACAATAACATAGAAAATGTACAAAGAATTAAAAATGTGATCTCTTTGAATAAATTGAAATTATGTTTAAAGCCCAATATGAGGGATTTATGAGGAGATGAAGACAAGATGAGCCAAATAGTGAGAAGAACATTGGCTATGCATATAACTAACCATATTTCAATACCTCAATAAAAGAACTCCAATATTCCTCTTTGGAGAGTAATTCAGCAATACCTAGCTAAGTTGAAGATATTCATAACCCAAAACTTAGTAATTCCATTGTAGTCTAGTTCTCTGGAAAAATACTACATATAGAAACATGGATAAGAATAAACTTTGGAGTACTGCGTGTGTGGTGAAAACTAGAAATAGCCTAAGAAAATGTATGTTATAGCAGGATCATAAAAAAGAAAACTATACTATGAGTTATAAAAGTTCAAAAACTGCATTTTACAATTATTTATCATTAATATTTTTAAATATTATGTACATTTTTATTTAATAGATATAAAACTTCAGCGTACAGGCGTAAATATCACCTTTGTGTAATGATCCTTTCCTGAAGGAACTATTGCTGATGAAAGTTCCCAGGTGACATACATGAAGTGGGGAGGAGAGGCAGCAGCCCCCGGAATCTGCTGCTTTTTCTTCACCTCTGCTGCCCCGGAAGTGGCTGGGGAAATCTAGGACTGATTAGTCATGTCTGAGCTTCTGTGCTGCAGGGCAGCCATCAAGCTGCACCTGAAGTCCATTGTTGTGCATGCAGTGGGGTGGGGCTTGATCCCTGCCGCCTAATTCTTAAGGAAACTGTGAGTTCAGGTTCCAGCTCTCTGCTGGAAAGAAAAGTCAGTCTTTGGAAAAGAAGCAGAACTGGCAAATCTGGGAAAAAATGCTCTGATTTGGTAATAATAAAAGGGCAATCCATGAGGTTCACTTTATTTATGGTGACATGTTTATATGTTATGATAAAATGTTTATTATTATTATAATCATGGCCTAAGCAATAGTGCAGCAGGTAGGGCACTTGCTTTACACAGTCACAGTCACCCTGGGTATAATGCCCAGCACTACAAATAGTCGCCAGAGCACCAACAGGAGTGTTTCTTGAGTGCAGAACATGGAGTAAACCCTGAGCACTATCAATATGGTCCCCAAATCAAAATTAATAAATTAAAATATTTTTATTAAGAACCTGAAAGACAGTACTGTGGGTATGGTGCTTGCCCTGCATGTGGCTAACGGGAGCTCAATCTCTAGCACTAGCATATTGTCTTCTGAGCTACAGTCATTCCTGAGAACAGGGCCAGGAGAAACCCTGAGGTCAGCCAGGCATGGCCCCCAAACCAAAAGTAATAAAATTAAACCACATATTTGTGTAAGTTTCTAAAACTCACCACAAACTATAAAACAGGATACTAGCATAAAAATGAATTTGAAATCCAGCCGAAGGATAGCACAGATAAACCAGGCACTGCATACTACTTCCCACATGACAAAAAAGTAATTTCTGTACTTTAACATTCCTATAAATAGTCATTCAAATTGTGTAGCAAATTCTATGAAATACAGCTTTACATACAGTTCTAGTATTTCATTCAGAAATTTTATAAACAGCAATTCTAGGAGTTTCAGCAATGATTCCAACCTTTTTGCTTCCAGTGGTGGAACAAAGAATGAACATCAACCACAGTTTTATTTCCCGCCACTAGAGGAAGGGTCAGTCAGTTGCTCTCTAGGAAAAGTTTGTATGCTGCCTAGCAGACATATTTCTGACTTAAGCTTCCACAGAGGAACATAAAGGGGCATCTCTCAAAGCAAATGAAATCAAATTGTCCCAAACAGGTAAATGTCTCTGGTCAGGACACACCATACACATTATCCAATAAATCATTCCTGACCATTCTATTTGCCTAAAATAGTCCATGACCTTTTGAGTTGGAAAAGTAATGACCCTTCTGTTGCTCCCCCAAGCAGCTTCTCTGCAATGTTGCCTATGAGAAAACTTCCTAACATAGAGGGGAGAAGAAAAAAAATATAACCAGAATTTAGAATGAGTGGGAAATAAATGGGTCATGTTTTCATCTCATCTTGTTCATTTTTGGAGAAATGAATTCACTTTGAATCAACTAGGGATCTAACCTCCTTGTAAGGAGGCTAAGATTTTATCATAATATAAAACCTGACACAATTACAATTGAATTTAAGCAGGAGTAACTTTGGGTTGGATTTTCTGGTAGTATGACAGAAGGTAGTGCCCCCAAAGAAATTAGCATTGTAAAAATGTATCCTTATCTTCATTGCCTCGAGATTTTCCTAAGTCCCAACTGTGCCAATTGTGAGGCAATAGGATCTTATCTCAAAGGAACCTCCAACCCTTTAGATACAAGCTCAGAGTCTTGACCTAGCTCCAGAAACAGAACTTCCTTTCTGAGGCTTATTCAGCAGTGCCAGGGAAAAATGGGACCAATAGTCTACTATTATCCCATTTTTCAAGTTAAGAGGCAGGAAACTTCGGCCATACCAAATACCATGACACTTCTTTCTTCCAGAAAATAGTGGGTTGTAATAACTCAACTTAGAAATAAACCTATTCCAGTTTCATAATTGTATATCTCACGGTGGTTTAAGAAAATTAAAAACTGGGGCTGGAGCAATAGCCCAGCAGGTAGGGCATTTGCCTTACACGCGGCAGGCCTATGCCAGCCCTAGTTCCATCCCCGGCATCCCATATGGTCCCCTGAGCACTGTCAGGAGTGATTCCTGAGTGCAGAGCCAGGAGTAACCTGCAAGCATCGCCGGGTGTGACCCAAAAAAAGCAAAAAAAATAATAATAATAATAAAAAAGAAAATTAAAAACTTATTTAAAATAAAAGTCAAAGAGTTTAAAACATAGCTAATTTTTTAGCTATGTTGTTTAGAAATGACCTACAGTTTCTCAGTCAGGTGAATATCTTTTAAAAAATATACTAAATTTTTAAGTAAAAAAAAAGAAACTAACCTCCTTTAAATGGTGGTGACTAATATATTTTATTCTTAACTTCTTCAGTTTATGTAGGATAATAAAATGGAAAACAGCATTTCAGGCTTAGAGTGGAGGGCGGGAAAGGAGGGTCTTTATCGTGGCAAGGGTGCTATGGTGGTGGTACTGGTTTTGGAAAATTGAATACCTGAAACAACTGTATTGTTTTGTAAATCACAGGGTTTACATAAAGTTAAATTTAGAAAAATAAATAAATAAATAACAAAAATAAAAATGCACTTCAAGAGGAGGATCTTTTCCATATTTGGGGTTGCACTTTGGGAATTGCTAGTTGATATTATTTTAGAAAACCACACATCAGAAATGGCATCCACAAGGCTTCAGCAGGATTAATGTCTGATTCACATTGGAACCTTTTAATGAGCATAAGAATAATATAAATAAATTTTCATTGGTGAAGTTAATTGCTTGCTGATACGCATAATGAATATTAGATAGAAAAATGATGGTGCTTGAGTGATAATGATAGTTAGAATATGACAGGCAGCTATATTCCCATTTGTATGAATGAATAATCAAAATCTAGCACATTTTCCAGCTTTAGTAAAGGCTCTCCAAGTTTGAAGTCTACTTGGTTATCAGATGTTGGTAGAGAACAGTGTTTCTCAACCTTTTCCAAACTATTGCCCCCTTCCAACATTGTTTCCTTTTGGTGCCCACCCCGTACCCAACCCCCCATCCAGAGTTGGCCCCCTATAGTAACACAGTGGACCCCGCTTACATTAGTTTCATTATAACCTAGGATATTTTTAAAAAAGCATGTCACCATGGTTGAAAGCATTGGTTTAGACTATTCTTATTCTTGATCTTATTCTCAAAATAAAGCTCATTAGAAAGGCTATGCTCTAATTAGCAAATTTACCCTAAATAAAATACTGTACATTTACCTTAAATACAATCTTACATTTACATTAAATATTCCCTTTACCTTATTTTTTGAACATTTGTTTAAATACTATTGTCATGCAAGATGTAGGCAATAGGCAAAGGGACAGCAATGAGTTCACTGAGCTGACAGAACTTTATGTCTGTTTGTTTAGACCTTGAATGTTTAAAAAAAAAGATGAAGTATTTGTGATTCACTTTCCTTATACCTCTTAAGTAATGAAAAAGGAAGCCTCAGTTCACCCTCATCAGCTGCTGTGAGCAGTCCTATTTTTGGATATCCCACCCTACATTTTTGATCTCCTGCAAATTCCTGGGTTCTTTGGGGAGGTGGGTGGGGAGGAGGACAGTGGGTTAACATTTTTCCGTCATAAAATTCTGCTCTAGAGTTTTAGGCCCATAGGGAGACTCTTCAAATAATGGACAATATCTGAGGCAACTGCCCAGAAACACATCAGTCAGACCACCCTGTAGATTCCCTGCATCCTTTGTTGACTGCCAAGAAATGCAAAGGGTCTTTATAAAGGCTATCACTTCACTTGTATCACTTGTCTTCCCATTGTTCATAGATTTGCTCAAGTGGGCGCCAATAACGTCGCCATTCATTGGGAATGAGGTCCATTATTGTTACTGTTTTTGGCATATTGGGTAGCTATCCAGGCTCCTCCGTGGCTCTGGGTTCATCCCAAGAGGCCCAGTCATTTTCTATGTCAGACCATCAACCATCCAGGGCCCACGGGCAGAGCCCTGGGTGTAGACAAGCCCGTCTTCTGTCTGCCACATGCCAATGCAGCCAGGCACTGCAACCACACCTGCAATACCTCGAGGGGCAGGCTGGCATTTAAAAAGTCTAACACAAAGAAAACCACAGTTAGTCCTGTACTAAGTTCCTCCCCACATGGGAGGAATTTTCCTTTCTCTTTCACTTTCCAGTAAATTTTGTACTTTCCAACTCTAAATCTGAACATCTTTATTACTCAGTATTTGCTTCTGCCTCACCTGCCTCAGTAACATAAAGAAGAAAGTCACAATTCTTCCATCTCTAACTCTAAAAATTACAAGTCATTCATAAAGAGTTTGGTCAACTTGATTCAGTGTGCAAACTAAGGCTGCCTCCATAACTTGAAAAGAAATGAAAATAGAAATTATAGGATGAAACTGGGCATGAAGTCACTGCAAGATAGCTAGAGACAGACAGATTTACAGGGACAAGGAGATAGATGTGAGTAAAGAGAATTAGAGTTACAGATGAAAAAATGACCAGGATATAAAATAATGAAAACAAAATGTAATATTAAAACACATATTTCAACTTGGGAATTGATAAAATAAAGATTGCAACTGTCTTAGGAACATTGCCAAAACAGCTTTCCAGGATCACTGCATTTTTAGGAGAATGTCTCTTAGATGAACTACTTGGGGGTGAGGGGTCTTTCAAAGAGTGCTCAAGAGACTTAGGGCATCTCCTATCAATTTTCCACCAACAAGGCTGGAGGTTCAATGCAAGTACCCAAAGGATGCAGCAAGAACAGTATCACCAAAGTACTACCATTTTTATTATGTTTTCTATCATCAGTTTTGTTGTCTATAGGACATAAACAGATGTTTGATTCAAACATAGCAAACTGATACCATCAGTCTTTCCTTCAAAAGTTACGTATTGAGTTTTTAAAATTCTCTTTGAACTAGCTTTAACATTCTGCTAGTTCCCTCATTAATGAGTTAAGTAAATCTCTGACATGATAGTCATGCTTTAATTTCCTTCAAAATTATACTTTAGTAGAAAGTTTGAAGAGTTGCCAAAATATTTATAAGTAGCTTACAGTAGTTCAAAGAGCCAAGGCCAATGATTATTTTATTATTATGTCTCTCCATATAACTACATGTGAAAATATGAAATGGCTTCATTGGGAAGAAATATTTGCATTCCCACTTAATAGAAAAGAAATATGAGCTTGAAGAGGATAGGTAAATTGCCCTTATTAAAAGTACCAAAGTTAGTATTCAAAAGAATGAGTATTTCCCCTAAATTATACAACTTTCAGATTCCATGAATGGAATTAGAAAACCAAATTAAAGAGTTGCCACATAAATAGATTTCCATCTCAAGCAACCTAAGTGCTAATGTTCTGTGTTGCTCGAGGCATTTTGCCGAAGCCATTTATTGCAGTCTGGCTAAGATTTTGACTGCCTGAGGCTGATTTTCCATCAGCTATGAGGTGATCTGCATTCTTATACAGAAAGAAAGAATGTTTTATGGGCTGTTTCCTAAGAGTTGAATGAAATAAGTTTGGCCTTGGTTCTAACTAGAGCTTTTAAGGGAAAATGCAATTATTATTGTGATTTTTTGAAACATCAGAGAATGAAAGAAAATGAGCTCAAGAAGATTAAGTTGTTCTAACATCAATATTCTCTCAATTTTTAACATCCAAACTGAAAAAGTTTTGTATTCAATCTTTCACATTCTTTCTTCCTTTAACATATTAAGATTGATTTTTAGTATACAAAGAAGAATAAGAAGTAAAAACACCAAGAAGACTCCAGACAAGAAATATTGAGAACAGAAAGAAGGAAGGAAGGAAGGAAGGAAGGAAGGAAGGAAGGAAGGAAGGAAGGAAGGAAGGAAGGAAGGAAGGAAGGAAGGAAGGAAGGAAGGAAGGAAGGAAGGAAGGAAGGAAGGAAGGAAGGAAGGAAGGAAGGAAGGAAGAAGGGAGGGAGGGAGGGAGGGGAGGGAGGGAGGGAGGGAAGGAAGGAAAGGAAGGAAGGAAGGAAGGAAGGAAGGAAGGAAATATATCAAGGGTATTCAGAAAATAAAGGAAGTGGAGGGTGGGAAACAAGCTGAAGAGAGAACACAGGAATCTTCAGAGTAGAAAACAGCCTTCCTCAATCCTTTTGAGGAAGCTTATGTATGATATTTTTTATAACTGCCTTTGTCCCAAATTCTTTAGACAAGTATGAGATAATAAGGTTATCCTGGGGGAAAAACATTGAATTTCTGGTGGCCCATTCTATAGTTCTACTTAAAGTATTCATCTCTGAATGGTGAATGGGCCCTAAAGCCTCACCTCTGTGCTCCAGGCTTTAAATACTGCATTTTAATGCCTTTCAGCTCTTGAGATGTTTCTGTTGTCTCAAAAGCCTTCTTGCCCTTTGGGTTGGTTTAGGTCTCAAAGATTTCCCCCCACATACTTTTAATAGGCTCCCTCTATTTGATTTGTCTCACACAATCCACTGGCAGCACTCCAGAAAGAGATTATCTGCATGACAAGTGTCAAGAGGAGGTGGTTTGGAGAAACTCTAAAATTGATTTTTTTTAGAGACTAATGACAATCATTCCCCATTTTGAGCATTATCCATTTCAACTTGGGGAAAAATTCCACCATTTGGAGAGAGTCAGCCACATTTCTACTTCTCATATGGGATGTGTACTCTTGTTTCTCACCCCACTAAACAAGCCTTCATTCATTCTGAACATGTTCTCCTTACTACCCCTTCCTATTTCCTGAATTAAAGTACCTTATTACAAATAGTGAGTGTCCTTTGAGAAATTTTTTCTGTGAGGATAGATGATTAGCCAAGAAAAGACCTCAGAATCAGGCAGAGGTTAGGATTAGCTTTCTTTCCTGTACAGAACAATTTTTTACTCTATTCAAAAATAGCAGTTTGAGAACTCAGGTGGTGAGGACAAACCCTGTTGTCATGAAGATCAAGATAATTCTGGTATAGCTTTATGGCCCCTCGGTGGCACTATTACAATGCACGCATCTATCTACACCACGTAAATGACAGACTTTTTACAGTAAACCCCCCCAGGCACTTGAGATGGAGGCTGAGGTTACAGAACAGAAAGATGGTTTCGTCTGCTTTTTTCCATTTCATCTATTCTACCTGCATCATTAGGTGAGACACCAGTAGTCAGACCTGCAATGTTGTGGACACACAGGAGACTTCCTTCTTTTGGGCAGTCACTTCTCCCATGTGTAATAATATTATAATAATCCTATTTGCTGGAAAATATCACTTCACTTGTATCACTTGTCTTCCCATTGTTCATCTATTTGATAAAGCGGGCACCAGTAACATCTCCGTTCATTGGGAATGAGGTCCGTTATTATTACTACTTTTGGCATACGAATACACCACAGGTAGCTTGCCAGGCTCTGCCGTGGCTCTGGGTTCATCCCAGGGATCCAGTATTTTTCTATGCTAGACCATCAACCATCCAGGGTCCATGGGTCAGAGCCCTGGGTGTCGACAATCCTGTCTCCTGGAAAATATATGTAAATTAAATTAAATGTCTTATGCGATTGATTACAGCAGCCAGTTGATTAGAAGAATACTGAAAAAAAGAAACATATCAAAGAAAACGATAGGTAAAAACCTTTGCAGTGCAAAGTGGCCAAGACAATCAAGCTGCTAGGTGACCCTGATAAAACACTTCGCCTGAAAAAAAATAAATATGAGAGCTCAATTAAATCAGTCATTGACACTTTCAGATACCAGATAGGTGAGTATCCAAAGCCTTCTCCAGAATTTGGCAATAAATGTAGAACTATACTGACAAGCAACCTATATCCTACCCAAAATGCTAATTTCACTAGCAAGGGCCCAGGGAATTCTTGTCTTAGTCTCTCAAATCTCGCTACAATGGCTCATATCACCCTGTCTTTTACAGCCAGTTGAATACTCATGTAACATCAATTTCCCCTAATAGATTAGACTATTATGATATGTGATTAGTTTGCATCTCATTGAAAACTCTATCCAAATGAAAGTTATCAGGTTGATATACATCACTTGATATCCCATTATTCGTTGATTTGCTCGAGCAGGCACCAGTAATATTTCCATTTGACCCTATCCTGTGCCAGTGTAGCCCAATGGCATCTGCTTGCTGCAGGAATATAAAGAGTCTCAAACCGTTCATTCAGGGTCTTGATATACATACCACATATTATATTTGGTGATACTAGAAGGAGTGAATACAGAAATGTAAGTCCATGAGAGATTTAGCAATTATAAAAGTTTAAGAAAAAGAAAGAAAATTTACATCAAAGAAAACATAGGAGAAACGCTCTATGACATCAAAACTAAAAGTATCTTTAAAGATGACACACCACTGACCAAGCAAATGGAAGCAAAGATAAACAAATGGTATTATATAAAATTGAAAAGCTTCTGCACCTCAAAAGAAACAGTGACCAAGATACAAAGACAATCGAGAGGGTGGGAAAGGATATTCACCCAATACCCATCTGACAAGGGGTTAATATCCAGGATATACCAGGCACTGGTAGCACTTCACAAGAAAAAAAACAGCCAACCCCATCAAAAAATGGGGAGAAGAAATGAACAGAAGCTTCCAAAAAGAAGAATTTCGAATGGCCAAAAGGCGTATGAAAAAGTGCTCTTCATCTTTAATCATCAGGGAGATGCAAATCAAAACAACAATGAGGTACCATCTCACACCACAGAGACTGGCACGCATCCAAAACAGCAAGAACAACTGGTGCTGGCGTGGATGTGGGGAAAAGGGACTCTCATTCACTGTTGGTGGGAGTGCCGGCTGGTCCAGCCCTTTTGGAAAACAATATGGGCATTCCTCCGAAAGCTAGATATTGAGCTCCCATTTGATCCAGCAATAGCATTCCTGGGAACATATCCAAGAGACCGAAAAACACATAGCAGAAACACTATCTGTACTTCTTTATTCATCTCGCGCTATTCACAATAGCTAGAATCTGGAAACAACCTAAATGCCCGAGAACAGAGGACTGGCTAAAGAAACTGTGGTTCATCTACACTATGGAATACTATGCAGCTGTCAGAAAAGATGAAATTATGAAATTTACCTGCAAATGGATGGACATGGAGACTAACATGCTGAGTGAAATTAGTCAGAAGGAAAAGGACAGATATAGAATGACTGCATTCATTAATAGGATATAAATAGATACCAGTGTTTTACTAAATGTGGGAAATGGTAATGGCAGATTAAAACTCACCATTGAATATACACAAAGAGACTTAAGTGATAAACTCTAAATATCTGCAGGGCTAGCCACAATGTGTAAAAAGAAGAGGGAGAGAGATGCAGAGACAGAGAGAGAGACAGAGAGAGAAAGAGAGGGAAACAGGGCTACCTGCTGCTGAGGCAGCCTGGGGGTGGGTGGGAGGGGGGGTGGAGTGCATTGGTGGTGGAAATGGGGCACTGGTGGAGGGATGGGTGCTGGAATACTGTATTACCAAGAACCAATTGTGAACACCTTTGTAATTGTATGTCTCACGGTGGTATAATAAAAAATTTTTTAAAAAAAAGAAAATTTTCCAAGGTTTAGGGTAGTGCCATCTGAAAATGTTTCTATTAAAAAATAAGAGGGTTAGAACAATAGTACAGTGGATGGGGCATTTACCTTTCTTGTGGCTTTCCCAGGTTCCATTCCTGGCATCCTGCATGGTCCCCTGAATACTGCCTGGAGTAATTCCTGAGTGCAGAGACAAAAGTAACCTTTGAGCATTGCTAGGTGTTACCCCCAAAAAAAGCAAAAAAAAAAAAAACAAAGACAGAGAAGGAGAAGGAGGAGGAGGAGAAAGAACAAGGAGGAGGAGGAGGAGAATGAGGAGGAGGAGAAGGAGAAGAAAGAAGGAGGAGGAGGCGGAGGAGGAGGAGAAGTGGAGGAAGAGGGAAGGAGAACTAGATGAGGAAGAAGAGGAAGGAGAAGAAGAGGGAAAAGAAGAAGGAGAAGAGGGAGGTGAGGAAGAGGAAGAACGAGGAGGAGGAGGAGAAGAGGAAGGAGAAAAGAAGAGGAAGAAGAGGAAAAGGAACAAGAAGAAATAAGTTTTCATAAGGTCCTTCCTTTTGTCAGAAATTATAAATAGCATTTTATATACATAAGCTTCTGTATTTTATTTGGTGATTAGTCCTGTGCTCTACATAAAATCATACCCATTTTACAGATGAGAAGACTGACATTGTGAACAAGATCCTAACCAGGGATCACTCAATTCACTCCCTGTATGTGTGTACATATGGTATGAGTGAGGGAAAACATTTTTTTCAGGGGTCAAAGTAAGAAATTTATTTGGTAATGTTACAGGGTACTGATAAACTTTGAAAAAAAGACTCTGGGTTTGAACAACAGGCATAAGAAGATGGGAAATTATTTTCCTCAGAATGCGGCATGACAAAAGCAGAATGCATAAATAACAGAGAGAAATTTTTATAAAAGAAAAGCTTAATTGGGGCCGGAGCAATAGTCCAGCGGGTAGGGTGTTTGCCTTGCACGTGGCCGGCCCATGCCGGCTTGGGTTCGATCCCCGGCATCCCAGTATGGTTCCCTGAGCACCGCCAGGAGTGATTACTGAGTGCAGAGCCAGGAGAAACCCCTGAGCATTGCCGGGTGTGACCCAAAAAAAAAAAAAAAAGCTTAATTGAAAATAAATATTTTTCTCAATCTTAAAATGATTGGTTCAACTTATTTAAAAATAGTTTTGCTCTCAGAAAATGATTGGTTCAACTTATTTAAAAATAGTATTGCTCTCAAAAAAATTGTGACACTAATTTTATTTGATACATTCTGATGAATACACTGTCACTGTATGCCCGTTCATCATCGATTTGCTGGAGCGGGCACCAGTAACATCTCCATATGTCCTGTTTCATGCTAGTAGAGCCCAAGGGCATCTGCTTGCTCTAGGAACATAAAGAGCCTCAAACCATTCCTTCAGGTCATGGGAATGAGGTCTATAATTGTTATTGGTATTTGGCATATCAAATACAACACGGGTAGCTTGCCAGGCTCTGCCATGAAGGTGGAATACTCTTGTAGTCACCTCTGATCTCTAGCATTTATTAATGAACTGCGCTGGCCGCAAGCAGCCCCGTGAGCTGGGCTATGATAGACTCTTCTGCTGGGTGGAGATCTGACGAGAGGGAAGTCCGGATGTGGAAAATGGAGGCCCTCATGGAGTTGGGGAACCATTAAAAATGAAAAAAAAAAAAAATCTCTCAGAAAAACTGCTTTTCTTGTTTAAACAAAAACATGTATAACTTAAAAGCACATCAAATAATTCATCTTATTTGGTCCTAAAAATGCAGAGATATAAAGGAAAGGGATGGTTTAATCTTTGTACAAAGGAAAATGCAGCACAGAAAATTGCATTACCCAACCTACAATGCCATTCGCTTGCCATGCATGAAGCCACTATTTACCTATTAGAGTTTAGCAGACCAGACATTTAAAAATTAGACATAAGGGCTGGAGATTGGACTTTAGGCACTTTTTTTGAACATAGCTGACTCTTAATCCATTCCTGACCCTGTATATAATAAGGTTCCCCTGAGCACTGAGCCAGGCGTAATCCCTTGTTACCCCTAGGTATGTCCTAACACATCCCCACCCCTACCAAAATAAAAGAAAATTATCTGACTTTGCTCTTTTCCATATGGTCCAAGTCTAATGAAATGCCACGTCACAGTCTTACAACATTTAATATCTCAAATTCAACACACTATTACTGTGTCCAGATAGTTGTAAGGGAGGCAGTCATTACTCTCTCATATTTCACTTAGATCCCAACATTTAAATTGACCATCCTGGCTCTATACTAACCACCAACCCTGCACCTCTGCAACTACTACCAATTGGAATTTTGTGCTGTTGTCTCAGTCTCCATCCCAATGATTTTATTATCTTTATGAACAAATACAAATTCCTATTGAGCCTGAAAGGTGCATCATGATCCAGGCCGCCTGAAACCTGTGTTTCACTTACATTTCCTTCTCCACTTACCAACCCGCAGTCTGACTTCTACCCTATGTCTCACTATTTTCCAATCACACGAAGTGAGATCCAGCTGATCTCAAAGCTGTTATTGAAAATCTGTCTGTGTCTCTGTGCCTAGACTAAGTTGTTTTCGATAGAGGCCTTTAAACTTTATTTGCTGTATTGCCTTCCCTAGAAAACATTATAACTCCCCAGTTGAGAATAAAACAACTTTTCATATGCATTTATTCATCTCAGCCTTTATACTCCCACCATATTTTTCTGTTTGTCAGTCTCATTATTGACTCCAAAAGCATCCTCACATCCTGAGCAAGTGTTGGTTCCTCTGCATGCCTATGTGTGATATAAATTCTTTTAATAACCCTTAAGATTTGTCTTTTAAAAAGTGATTTTCCCCTTCTCTGCCTTTGTTTGTTATTGTTGTGATGACTGCTAGGGCAGAGGTAACTTACACTTGGTTACAGTGTTCAAATAATCGATGGTGCTGAAAATCACACACGCTGATGTGGTACAGGACTGAGAGATAATTAAGACAACCCAAGCTCTGTCCCCTTCTCCCACTGATTAAGAAACCTCTTAATATCTGATGAGAGCTGTACTGTGCGGATTAGTCACATGAACTCCAGGGACATAAGAGATACAAAACATGCTCCTTATTCTTGTGGAAAATTTTTATAAACCTGTACAAGGAGAAAATCTATGAAATAACACATGCTAGATACATTTGGCTTCCTGGTGGTGCCAAAATGGTGTCTACGCAGAACCTGTGACTGTGTCCTTATTTGAAAAACAATCTCTGCAAATGTAATTTAGTTAAAAATCGAGATGACATCATCTGGTCTTATCTGAATGGATCATATGATCAGACTCTTTCTAATAGAAGAAAATACTAACAATAAAATCAGTGGAGAAACTGATGTGACCTCAGAGAGGAAGACTGCAGGTAAGTGATGGCAAGTGTTAGAACTACAGAAGCCAGGATTCATAGGTGAGGAGCTGATCCTCCTTAGAGATTCCAGAAGGAAACAACCCCATTGACCTTGACTCTGGACATCTGCCTTAGCACTGAGAGAGGACAAATTTCGTTATTTTGAGTCACCCAATTTGTCTCTTATTACAGCAATCCTAAGAAATAAATACAGAAGAAAATAACAAAAAAAACTAAACCTCAATTCTTTTATTTCTCTTTTTATTCCCTTCCACTCCCTTTATTATGCTGTCAAACTCCTTGCTATGGTACTCACAAGCTTGGTTGTGGTGCTCAAACATATTTGGTTATGTTGGCCATGAGGTCACACTTGTTACAGCACCAGGGAAATGATGGCAACGCTATGGTTGTTTATGGTGGATACTGGGGATCAAATCCAGTGTCACATTAACAGACCAGGTGTTTCACCACTGAACCACATGTCCCAGCCCCAACCTCACTTATTTTCAACATTTTCTTGCATAGGTTGACTTATTTCCAATAATTTAATCTTTCCCTTTTCCTGCCACACTCTTTTCCCTATTGTCAGTCAAGATATAGAGATTTGTGTGTAGAGAATCTAACTATTTGGTAAGTATTGATTGACAGATAGTTATATTTTGTGTGATAAGAGAGAGAGATTGTAACACCACAGAGCAAAAGTAAAAACAAGTTCAAAATATATACCTTCCTTTCTTCTAATAGAAAGGGGGGAATCTGTCACAAACAGGAAAGGACTGTCAAAAGCACATAATACCAAATGCATAAATTGTGAAATACAAGTTAGAGAATAAGCTGTTTTGTGACAGCGAAAATGCATACATATTTCATCAACAGAAAATAAATATCTTCCAACTCATCCAAATTACATGTGTCCCCTCTAGTATTTAATCATGCTTCAGAGTAATCTCCAATTCAATAAAGTTAAGTTGATAACTGATATAAACAGAGCTACATTGGATAAACACCAGAGGAAAAAAAAAGTTTTTAAAACATAAATATGGGCAAACAAAAAGAAAAAATATTGTGTGAAGCTGACAAAACTAGATGGAAAATAGGAAATCATTCTTTTCTTGTTAGGGCCAGAATTATAGTATGGCAGGGAGGGCACATGCCTTGCATGCAGCCAACCCAGGTTTAGTTTCAGTCCCAGCACCCCAGGTGGTCCCTAGCACCTGTCAGGAGCAATGCCTGAGTGCAGAGGCAGGAATAAGTCCCAAGAACTGTTAGGTTGTAACTCCAAGCCAAACTAAAACAAAATATTTCTTGTCTTATAATTTGAAATTCACCAGCTGAATCCTTAGTTGCTTTAGAGTGTTGTATTACCTAGGGACAAAGTCCTTGCGTTCATGGCACTTCTGTCAATTATTGTTCTTACAGAACTACAAAGCACTAAGAAGATCTGCAGCAAAAATAACAATAAAATCATCTGCTTCCACATAGTGTGAATTGTTAATAATTACTGAGTAGTGATTTTGTAATTGGTTCTTTTCTAGACTCCTCTCAAATTAATTCACTCAATATGAAAATCTACTCTCGGGCTAAAGAAATATTCCAGTGGGGAAGGTACTTTCCTTGAGGCACAGCCCACTAAGGCTGAATTCCTTATGTTGCCTAGAGCCCTTGAGCCTAGCCGGAAGTGATCCTGGTGTGCAGAAGTAGGAGTAAGCTTGAGCACAGCTGGGTTTGACTCATAACACCCCTGAAAAAGCTACTCATCTTTGTTTTACAGAAAACAGAAAAAGAAGTGAAATTCATTGCCTACTAGTAAGATAATCAGAAGTGATTATTGACATGGTTGAGACCTAGCAGTGTAGTTCCAGAGATCTATATTATCTTGTATCTAGATTCTATTAGAGAAACTTACATAATATTTTTTAAAGTCATCTTTAATAGAGAATGTCATTCGATGGTATAGCACATTCCTTGCAAACAGGAGGCACAAGTTGAACCCTCATAATCTTAGGATGGGAAAATCATTTTATGGAATTTAGATATAAACACAAATCAAAATAACAGTAAAATTACAAAGTATGAAGTATCTTTAGTCTCAACCTTAACATTTAAAAAATATGGAAAATAATGCAGAAATTAAATATTTTTTATAGAAAGTACTGTAAACTGCAGAGTTTGTGTGGGTATGAATTCAAGAATTATACAGATCTACAAATGTGAATTTGACTAGCTTATATTCACTCTTCTTGAGACTCATTAAATGGGGAGTTCCACACACCAACAAGCTACTCTCTGGCAAACCAATGAGGTGGGTTTTGAGTTTTCTCTTGTTTTATGTATTAAGTTGAGGCACCTGGTTTACAATAGTGGCAGTTGTGGTGTTTCATGCTTAACACATCTCAGCACCACACCCTGCCTATCAAGTGTCCTCTTTCCTCTACCACTGTCCCAGTGACTCCCAACATCATCTCGTTTCCCCTATATTGGCTTCTGTGATAGTCTTTCAACCGAAGACCAGGTCTCAGTTTCTGTTGCCTTTGGCTATTTGTTATACCACTGATATGTTTCTTTATATTCCAAATATTTCTATTTTTTAAGAGTAGGAAAAAGTTTTTTAGGGAATAGCATGCATGCAAGAATGAAAATGCAAGAAAAACCTAATGAGAGCAGCACCACTTCCACATAAGGTAGACTGTTTAATTAAATGTAAATGAACTCATGGAGTAGGCACAAATTGGGCATAGTCTAGAGGAGGTATCACTAGCTGGGTGCCTTATGATTTAACTCAATTCTGGATTGACTGACTGAGAAATGACTTCTGAGTCTACAGTTTAAAGATTCAGTTATCACAAAAGTCTCCTTTCCCCATGTCTTCAGATGTAGTTGTAAGCTCAGGTTACTAACAATTCTAACCCACCAGCTAATTTTTTTATATTTAATTATACCACCGTGAGGTATACAATTACAAAAATGTTCATGTGTGGGTTTTTGGTCATACAATGTTCCAGCACCCATCCCTCCACCAGTGCACATTTCCCACCACCAAAGCCGCCAATTCCCTCCCCCATCCCCTAGCCTGCCTCTATAGCAGGTTCTTTATCTCTTTTCTCTCTTTCTCTTTCTCTCTCTCTTTCTCTCTTCCTTCTCTTACACACTGAGGATTGCAATATATATGCAGTTAGAGGTTATCATTATATCTTGTTGCCTGTATTCAATGCTCAGTTCTAGGCTGGTATTATCACTTTCAACACTTATTAGCACACTGTTCCCTTCTATGTCTTACCTAACCTCTAACTCCCATATGTTTGTGGTAGAGTCCACCTTTGACAGGACCTCCTGATCCATGTTTTGCCTGAATTTGGATATTGGTATCATAATATATATATATATATATATATATACATATACATATATATGTACATATACACATATACATATATGTATATATATATATGTTCCTTCTGGCTAATTTCACTCAACATGATCCTCTCCATGTCCATGCACTTATAGGCAAATTTTGTAACTTCATTCATGACTTTATTTTCAATTTCATAACATCATTTTTCCTAACAGCTGCATAGTATTCCATTGTATTGATGTACCAAAGTTTTTTATTCAGTCATCAGTTCTCGGGCACTCTGGTTGTTTCCAGATTCAGGCTATTGTGAATAGTGCTGTTATGAAAATAAAAGTGTAGATGGTGTTTCTGCTGTCTGTTTTTGACTTCCCAGGGTATATTTCCAGAAGTGGTATGGCTGGGTTGATCGGGAGCTCAATTTCTAGTCTTTGGAGGAATTTCCATATTGTTTTCCAAAAAGGCTGTACCAGTCAACATTTCCACCAACAATGGATGAGAGTCCCTTTCTCCCTGCATCCATGCCAGCATTTGTTGGCCTTGCTCTTTTGGGATATGTGCCAGTCTTTAGATATGTGAGATGATATCTCATTATTGTTTTGATTTGCAGCTCTCTGATGATTAGTGATGATGAAAATTTTTTCAAATGCCTTTTGGCTATTCAAATTTCTTCCTTGTCAAAGTTTCTGTTCATTTCTTCTCCCTATTTTTTGATGGGATTGGCTGTTTTCTTCATGTAAAGTTCTACCGGTGCCTGATATATCCTGGATATGAACCCCTTATCAGATGGGTATTGGGGGAATATTTTTTCCCATTCTGTGTACTCTTTCTGTATTTGGTCACCTTTTCTTTTGAGGTGAAAAAGCTTTTTAGTTTCATGTAGTCCTATATGTTTGTCTTTGCTTTAGCTGCTTTGTTAGTGGTGTTTCATCTTTGGAGATGCCTTTAGCTTCAATGTCGTGGAGGGTTTTTCCTATATTTTCCACATACTTTATGGATTCAGTTCTGATATTGAGATCTTTAATCCATTTTTATCTGATTTTTGTGCATGGCGTTAGACAGACCACCTCCTCAGATTCAATTAATTTGATAAAATGGAGCTCAGAGAAACACAACCTGTTTTACTGACCCTTTATTATACAATAATATAGTTTAGGAGTAAACAGAAGAGAATGGATGCTAAGCTTCTTTACCCTCTATACATAACACTGTTCTAGCATATCCGCACATTCACCAAGTTGGAGTTCTAAACCCTGTCATTTGGATTTGGGGAGGCTTCACTGTACAGTCATAGTTCATTAGATCATTGGTTATTATTGATTCATACACTCTCAGTCCCTTTGCCTTGGTGGCAGTCAGGAGGTAGGATGGAAAATTCTAACCATCAATCAAATGATAGGATCTAATGTAACTTCATTAACACACTCTCTTTCTTTCTCTTTCTCTCTCTCTCTCCCACACACACACACACACACACACACACACACACACACACACACAAGAAAGAGGGTGTGTTATTTTCTCTTCATCTAGACAATTCTAGATTGTTTAGATGGGGCTCTCCACTCACCGACTTTAGAAACAAAATCAAAACAAATACATATTTCTATTGTAAGTCATTATATTACAAGTGTCCAGTACAGAAAAAGGAACTTAATAAATCTAAAGTATTAACAAAGTAAAACATACTATTCTATGTCTCCTTCTCCTAACTTTTTAAAATGGTAGTTTTAAATTGGACTGAAAACTGACAAAGATGTTGTTGAAAAAGTGTATGATATATCAATAAATCATCATTTCTCTATGTGTAGATTTGTTCCAATACTATCAGATTAATTAATTAATATGCACATTAATAATGCAATGGCAGATAGCCTGTGTAAAGCTGGGGACGATCAAGTGGAGCTTCTCTACAAGGAACTATGGCAGGTATTACAGAGAGAGAGAGATTTACGTTATGAATATAAGATAGGAAAGAACAAGTTTAAGACCTGTTGTCTGAGTGGTCCCACCTAAATTAAAGTTAAGCGCAGTCCTAATAACATTCCTCTGAAATATGATATACATTTGGGCATGGAACTGGATCAGACCTCAGATGTTTTCTGGGCTGCACACTCATGGCTCCAGAGCACTCTCTGATGAGCACATCCTCTCAGATGAGTCTATTGCTTCCTTGCAAAAACAGAGGCATGAATGAACAGTCTCCAGTTCTCTGTTGTTGCCCAGCAGCCAGCCTGTCTCCCAAGCCTCCATTTCAAGTGATCTGTGCCTCCTCTTCTTCCCTTTCATGCTCACTGAAGTGTACGCTTGTGCTGTATCATGGATTTCTCCAATAAAATCTATTGTAATTATATACAACAGGCTTGAGTCATAACTGAAACCTATCCACAGAACGTGGCAGTTAGTATTCTGGAGATCCAAGTTTATAATAAGACCTCTTATTACAAGTTTCTGTGGCAGAAAAAGTGCTGCATTTTCACCATGATATTTCAGTTTCCTCCCAGAACCACTTGTGTTTGTTTAGCAAGAAACTCTGAGATCTTTTCTGACCTGTGGAATTATACTCTGTCTATGTCTGGCCTCTAAAATCCATGATTCTGGATCAAATGCATTAGCTTTTGTCAGATAGATCCTACTAACTATGAAAAATGAATGGAATGGAGGTAACTTTAGTTTTCAAGTCTTTATTTCTTCGTCTATACTTCTCAGATAACAACAGGAAAACTGGAATTGTTCCAAGGATGTAAGAGTCCTGTGCTTTACACTGTTTAACTACACATTTTAATATTGTGAGCATCAATGTTGTGAAAATAGATGATTTAAGCAAAATTATGAAGTAATTTTGGTCCTGAGTCTTATAAATGTGGTATCCTGGTGTGATAAAGTTGAACACGTTACTAGCTCACCGGAAGTAGCCACTGCAAGTAGACCAAATAGAATATCAATGTTCCTCACAGGTAATTGCTAACTATAAATGCAGCCCCACCCAGCATATCTCATTACACCATCAGTCCATTGAACAAATGACTATTGAGGGTTTATTATATAACAAGCACAAACACAAAAATTGATATAATTTGTACAATCTCATTCATGAAGCTAATATACAATAGGAAGAGGTTATAAAAACAAGGTAAAGACAATCGAAAATTTCCAAAACATGTATAGTTTCATACGATAGAGCTATAATATAATTTTGAGTGTTGGGAAAGTATAGAAAGAAGGATGGTGTTCCACTGCAAGGGATAGATTGCAGGAGAAAAACAATGCCATAAAATTTAGAACAATTTTTAAATTAAAACCTTTATTCTTATTTGTTTGCTATTATCAGTTATGTTTAATCACAATAGAACTTTTGTCTATTGAGGGCAGCTATAGCATTTTTTCCAATTGCACTGTCATTGCTATGATAATAAAACATAGGCTGGTGCAGAGAAGAAATTAGGGACTTCAGTATAAATGTTAATTATGCAAATGAGGAAGCTGAGGGGCTAAGAGGTGAAATACCTAATATCCCAGTCTCTGGTTGTCTCGACTACAATATTCCTATGACATTATTCTCTGTCTTGGAGTTTATAAAATTTCCAGAACTGAAAAAGCAAAATATTAGTTATGGAGCTTGGTCCAGTGCTAGGTGGTAGAAGGGATTATAGAGAATAAAATGACTGACACTATATTCTCTGCATTTAGTGGTCTTACACCCTGATTAGGACATGGGTTTGCATAGACAAATTATACAATCAAGTTCAAATTAGAGTTCCGTAGAACAATAGAGTGAAATGAACAGATTGTACTTTCGATAAGTCTAAAATTAATAATTACATTAACAATCTAGTGAAGGGTTGGGTTTATCTGAAAGCAGGAACTAATTAGAGGATCATCACAAGGAACTTCTAATTCTCTGTGAACCTGATTTGACTCTATCATTTCTTTTCTTATTAGATGTTTAGTGTGAGTCTATTTTATGCCAGGCAGTGTTCTGAGCTCTGAGGCGATACAAATGAACAAATCAGAGTCTAAGAACAGAAATATTCTCTGGGAACTGATTTTGTAAGTTGGTGTTCTAAAAACTGGCCGTATACTACAATTTCCTGAGAAGCTTTTTATACAAAGACCTCAGGGAATCTTAAATGCATATCTGTAAGAGAAAGGGACCAGTTTAAAAAGACTACATACTGTTAAAATTCCAACTATACTACATCTTACAAATGGCAAAACTACAGTCACAGTAAAAAAAGATCAGCAGTTGCCAGAGGTTCAGGGTAGTTGAAGGAAAGAATAAATGGACACAGCATAATATTTTCTTAGGGAAGTTTTAGGGAGCTGAAACTATTCTGTAGACACTGTGGATAGACAGTAGACATATAATATTAAGCATTTATCAAACTCATAGAACAGGCGTTTTCTACTCTGGAGAAGTCTGTGATCTCTCATGAACATTTCTCTTTCTCTTCTGTCACTTTCTCTAAGTGAATTTCTATAAATAAAGCATTTTATTTCACACACACACACACACACACACATACACCCCAAACAAAAACCCTGACCTATAGAACATATAGAAATAATCCTATAATCCGCTAGAAATGTAAATCAATAATATAATAACATTGACTTGTCAGTTCTAACTGATACACATACTAATCTTTGATGCTAATATTTGATATAATTATACAGGAGTGAAGGACTACATGAAAACTGCCTCTACAGCAATAAATGTTTGTTAAACTAAAACTGTTGCAAAACATAAACTCTATTAGCACTAATATATTTTTAAAATGAAGACCTTATTAAATTTAAAGAAAATAAAACAACACTTGTACTTTTTTCTGAACTAGAAATTCTGATTAAAGAGAATCATGAAAGTTAGGTGCTCACTGCAGTGCCCCTCTACCCCACTTCCACCTGTCTCAGCTTTTAGAGCTATAATACCTAATGCATGATTGGTGATGACTAAAACTCTCTGCTAGTTAGAGTACGAACGGCACATGCACTAGAGAAAACAGTATTGACGTTTTTGTTTTTTGCTATCATATGACCTAGCAATTCCATTCCTAGATATTTACTCCACCCTCTAAAATAAAAAGCTTATATTCACACAAAATCTGCAAACAAATATTTATAAAAGTTTTATTCTTAATCTCTGCAAATGGCAAGCAGTCCAGAAAACCTGTAATTGGTGAATGATAGTTCACATAAATTCAATGCACTCAACAGAATATTATTTATAAAAGGGAAAGAAACATTCCTACATACAACAAGGTGGAAGTGTCTTAAATGTGTTTTGCTAGAAGATGAGAAGTATTGAATTGGTGAAATGAGTTAGCCAAGAAAACAATTAAACTATGCAATAAAGCACAGAGTGATACATGCTCTAAAAACAATACAGAAAAAGGAAATGGTGCATGCTAAGGGAAAGACTTGCAAGTTCAACCAGGGTAGTCCTGGAAGACCTCACTAGAAACTGATTAACTGAGCAAAGACAGACCTGAAGAACATGACGAAGTGAGACTTTATATTATGGGAGAGAATTTGGATCTCATAGGAAGAAAATGAGTAGCTGTTGGAGGGTTATATGGTGAAAGACCATAAAAAATTTTCTGTCTTTACTGACCATTCTAGATGTACTTAATACAAAAGAAATCTCTGTGTGTCAAAAGAAACAGCAGAAAACTAATTAAATTAGTTAAGGTCAGGGCCAGAAAGCTAATATAGTGGGTAGGACATTTGCCTTGCACATGAACTAGCCTTCAATCTTCAGCATCCATATGGAGCCAGAACCATCAAAAAGTGATCACAGAGCATTGGGCTAAGAGTAAGCCCTGAGTACAGCCAAATGTGGCCCCAAACTGAAAAAGCTAAAGAAAAATCCAGGGTCATCCTAGTATTAAATGGAACAGAGACAGAGCATCTCCAAAAGGCATCACAACAGCTTGCTCCAACCGCTAATTAAGCCAGAAATGCAAGAGTAAAAGGAGAGAAAGCCTTGCTTTTAATGCTATTGAGACAAATGTTTACTGTCTCAAATGAAGACAAGCAGTTGAAAATGAACAAAGCTCAGCCTGATTAGTACTAATCTGTCTTCTGCTCTGGGGTGTTGGTGAGATGGCCACAATCGATGGCGAGAGAGGACAACAAAGAGGGGCTCAGCTAAACAGTCTCAGAAGACCTCCATCTGTTCGGGATGCTCCTCGTGAGCAATTCCTAATCAAAGCAGCTACTCAAAACTGAACCCATGGGTGGAAGCTAATGGCATTCTGCAACCAGATCTTGAAAGCTAGAACTACAGAGCACAAAATAAAGGGACTCCTGCGAGTTTCAACAAAGAATAAAAGAACCAACTCTCTCTGTGTCTTTAGTATGAGTTTTCCCAAAAGTCAATCCAAAACAAGGATTCAAGTACAAAGATGATCTTGAATAAGCCAATAGCACTACTAAGGAAATAGAGAAGGGAAAGAGAAAAGAGGAAGTTGTTGGTCAAGTCAAGCTTCCCCATAGAACAAAAGAGCAAACCTTTTGTTTTGAATATGACTCTAGGCAAATGTGAAAAATAATGCCAAGAAGTTACAGCATGCAAAGAACTAGAGATCTGTGGCAGGAATATACCAACTGTTATCAGTTTGGTTGAGGGCTGCAGAGAAGTTAAGAAGTTATTTCCCAAGAGCTCCCAGCTTCCTAAGGACAGTTCTCAGTGGGGGGATGTGGGGAGGGGAGGAGTTAGTCAAAGATGTATTGGAATGTCAAAGGCTCTAAACCCGCAGGGTTAAGGAATAGGACATGGCCACATGTCTTGCTCCATTCTACCCTTTTTCTTTGTAGCAAGGAAAGTTAAGACATTTCTGACCATTTCTTCTGCAGAGAAAATGATTTCAACAAATCGCAAGAAAAAAGGAACTCTTCCCTCCATCTATTTTTCTCAAAGAACTCCTTATTGATTTATCCATTACATTATTGTTATAAATTAATAAAGTAAGGCACACGTTAATTTACTTTATAGGTTTCTCAGCCACTGATTTCCTATTATCCCTTCCTATTACTCAACTCACTGACTCCTGCAGATAAATTGTCGGCCACATAAATGCATCTCAGACTCTTGGATTTTATTAAGTATAAAAAAGGTATGTGATCTGTATTAACGACTCAACTCATCACCCCATATTCAAAACTTAGCCAATTAAGCACAAGTGCATATTAAAATAGGAGAGAGATTCCCAATTTCTAGTTAATGTTCTCATTGCCTAATTAATTGCTCATTCTTTCTCATTCTAGTGCCATTTGCTTAATTTTCTTTTAATTTCTAAAATATAAGAAATGTCTAATTTTGTACATGTGTGAAAATCTATTGTCTTAATATTGTTTTTTAAAATTTCTAAACAATGTTGAAGAAAATACAGTATATAGACATAATAAGGAATACATAATATAAAAACCACCTGAATTAGTGTGAGGTTCAAAATAGGTACAAAACAGGCTTTTAATAAATGCTTACTGTTTAAGATCTACAGTGATACCACTGCCCAGAGATAAATGATGAACATATGCAGCTGGTTATATAATAACATTTTTACTTGGAAACCATTCCCTTATTTTTAAAGGGAAAAGAAAAATATTTAAGGTTTCATTTATACTGTCTCTTAGGTCTAAGTGGCATATCTTTTATAGCTCCTTGATACAATGATATATTTCAACAGAAAGAGAACCCATTTATTCAGTAATTTATCCATTGAAAATATTTATATACCATGGGTGAGAGTACACGAATAAGTTAAAATGATGCCCAACCCTCTAGAACATCCTAGTTCATAATGCAAGGACTGTGCAATCCATGGGACAAAGAGACTGACCTTGGGGGTTTCCCTGGTGGGAATCCGGAAGGTTTCATTAAGGATGGGAGATATGAAATGGGTCTTCTTCAGGCTGAAGAGGATTCTGAATTGCGTAAAAGTAGAATCACGTTTACTCAGGATTTACTCTGTAAATTCTGTTACTATCTGAAAAAAATAGCTTCACAGCAACATTTAGCTAAGCCAGCATTTGATTGAACAATTGGGTACCACTGTTTGGCCAAGTTTTGAAACGTAAAATTAATAAACAAAAGCAGTGATTCTCAAAGTGTAGTTTCCTACCAGCATATTAGCATTAACAATAACTTGTTAGAAATACAAATTTTGAGGCTTACCCAGACCTCCTGAATCAGAAAGAGCTAGAGAAACAGCAGTATTATTTTAACAAGACCTGTAAATATTTCAGATGTATAGCAGAATTTGAGAATCAGGGGGCTATTAGGTCATAAAGAAAAAGTTAAGGAATAAAGAGATTACTAGTTGCCTTATTCCTCAGAAGTTTTGACCACTCAATAATTTCCATGTTTAAGTGGCAGCAATATTATGCTGTATTTTAACTTGGAAAAACAACAGAGTTCTATTGAATGTTCATAAATCTTTAGTCAGTGATGCTGAATAACTAATCTTGACTCTTCCTTAACTGAGACTTCTAAACTACCTTCAATTTGTTTAGTGAGGGTCAATACAAGCCATCTCAGACTCTGCCTCAAGACCTTTCAATAGCTCTTCTACTGGTATTGATCAGACAACGGGAACTCTTTCTAAATGGTTTCAGAACAGTCCAAAGTATATATCAAAATAACCAATATGAATAGCTACTGTCTGAACTCCTCTAGTGATGAATTAAGGAACAAATTCCTTACCAGGAATCCAAACCTTCTCTCTCTCTTTCCTATTTCCACAATATGCTGCATGATAACCAATGATAAAACCTTAATAAAATAATATGCTCTTACTGCTCAAGCATCTTAGGTAGTTGTTGTACTTCTATGCTGGACTCAGTTACAAGTCTAAAGATATGGGTGACTGAGACCTGGCTGCATAACTAGACCAACTAGATTCTGTCCCATTCCTTTTAGGTTTTAGTATTCGTGATTAAGCATATTATTGTGATGAAGGCAGAGTGCAAAAGAGGGACATAAAAATAAAAAATTCCTATACAAGCCTCTGTTGCATGATGAGTACTAAACTGCAATAGCTAAAACAAGTCACAAGTTGAACCCAGAATTAGGGGCTTGACAATAGTTAGAGGACAATGAGCCTGATTCATCCCCTAAGGCAAATTCTCAGAGCTAAATTTAATATCAAGTTATGATATTTGCCTATAAATGAATAGACATGGAGAGGGTCATGTTGAGTGAAATTAGTCAGAAGGAAAAAGACAAATATAGAATGACTGCTTTTATTTGTTGAAACAAATGTAATATATATGTATGTGTGTATATATACATATGTATATATAATATATATAATGATATCAATACCCAAGGCCAGGCAAAACATAGATCAGGAGGTCTTGTGAAAGGTGGAATGTACCACAAATGTGTGGGAATCAGAGGTTAGTAAGACAACAAAGAAAATAGTGTGCTAATAATTGTTGAAAGTGATAGTATCAGCAAGAACTAAGCATTGAATATAAGCAAAAAGATAAACATGATAACCTCTAATTGTATGCATTGCAATCCACAATATATAAGAGAAGGAAGAGAGAAAGAGAGAGAAAGAGAGAAAAGAGATAAATAACCTGCTATAGAGGCAGGCTAGGAGAGAGGGGAGGGAATTGGGGACATTGGTGGTGGGAAATGGCACTGGTGGAGGGATGGGTGCTGGAACATTGTATAACCAAAACCCAAACATAAATATCTTTGTAATTGTATATCTCATGGTGGTATAATAAAATATTTTTAAAAATTAAAAAAATAAAAAGAGGGTCGGAGCGATAGTCCAGCGGGTAGGGAGTTTGCTTTGCATGTGGCCGACCGGGTTCAATCCCTGGCATCCCATATGGTCTCCTGAACACCACAAGGAGTAATTCCTGAGTGCAGAGCCAGGAAAACCCCTGAGCATTGCCAGGTGTGACACAAAAAGAAAAAGAAAAAAAGAAAAGAAAGAAAAAAGTCAAGACAGACAGACAGACAGACAGACAGACAGACAGACAGACAGACAGACAGACAGACAGACAGATAGATAGATAGATAGATAGATAGATAGATAGATAGATAGATAGATAGATAGACAGACAGACAGACAGACATACAGACAGACACAGACAGAAGACAGAAGACAGACAGACAGGCAGGCAGACAGACAGACAGACAGATAGATAGATGACAGATAGATAGATACATTTATTCTCTACTTCACTCTCTGGATAACTCTTATCTATCAACCCCTCTACTCACGGGTATCTTAGTGCCACTTTCTTGGCAAACCTCCATTGGCTCAAGGCTTAAATCTACACCACTAGTGTCAGTTTCTGTTGTTCCTTAAAAATTCCCTCTATTGTAGCCTTTGTGATATTAAAATGAGATGTGACATCCAAGAACACTGATGAATATATTTAAATGCTTTTAGTATTTGGGTACTGAGTAATTATATTAATGAATATTTGTATATTTTAACGGCCATACCACCCTGAACGCGCCTGATCTCGTCAAAATAAGTGATGCAAAAATCCATTAAAATTTTTATCCATATAGAAATACATATACACCACTCACGCACACGCATGCACACACACACACTATACTTTGTCTTTCCATATATTGTGCTTCCACCTATAACTATTCCTCTCTATGCCAAACCAAATATTCCTCATCTGACAGGATTCCACAGTACTGAGGAGTAGTTCTCCCAGTTAGACCCATTACACTCCACTTATCTTTAAAATGGTACTCAAGACTATTTTAGAATTGATATGAAGGTAACAGAAGATTTATACTAACTAATGAGGAGTTCTTATAGATTGTCAGATTGGACTCTCTGACAGTGATGAAATAAAAATGATGAAATAAACTTTCATGAAATAAAAATGTACACCTAGTGTGATCGCGAGGAGCTGGGACCAAGCACTTGTGTGAGCACTTAGGGAACAGCCTCCTCCCTAAGCTTATTGATTACAATAAATGTAACTAGTCTTCTGTGCAGGCTCTCATTCATAGTTCCTGACAGAAAGATCACTAGAGCCCTAGTGAGCCTTAACAAACCTTAATTTGGGCCTTAACTCTTTCTTTAAGTTTATCATCTTTCATGAAAAATGAACTAGTTCCAGAGGCCCCATTCACTCTCAATGGAACAAACATCTCTGAATGCAGCAGTTATGTGTACCTAGGTCGAGAAGTCAACATGATGAACGACCTAAAACCTGAGCTGTGCAGGAGGAAGAGAGTGGCATGGAATGCCTTCAAAGGCATCGAAGAAATAGCTAAAAGGACAAAGAACCTCCGGCTACGGGCACATCTCTTTTGACTCCACCATTCTCCCTGCATTAACATATGCCTCAGAGACCTGGGCCCTACGAAAGCAGGATGAGAATGCTATTCGGGTCTCCCAGAGAGGAATCGAAAGAGCTATGCTTGGAATATCACGCCTCACTCAAGTGAGAGAAGGAATCCAGAGTTCTGACCTCCATTGCTATTCCAGAATCAGGGATGCTGTCTTGTTTGCCAAGGCATCGAAAATCAGATGGGCTGGACATGTAATGCGATTTGGAGACAACCGCTGGACTAGAACCATTACCGACTGGATCCCACGGGATGTCAAAAGATCACGTGGCCGCCCACCTACAAGATGGTCAGACTTCCTTGTAAAGACCCTGAAGGAACGGTTTGAGGCTCTTCATATTCCTGAATCAACCAGATGCCATTGGGCTACATTGGCACGTGATAGAGTCCAATGGAAATGTTACTGGCACCCGCTCGAGCAAATCGATGAATAACGGGATTCAAGTGATCAAGTGATCAAGTTATCATCTTTCTATCCCCTGGTGACTAAAACTGGAGCGTGCTTTCAACAAAGCTTTCTGACTTAAATTCAGACGGGACAGCAGAAACACTACAACTTCCGTTCCAACACAAATCCAAACGGCTTAATTATTTTCCCAGAAAATTCCCTTTTAACCCTACATTCCAAGACTATTCCCTTCCCACCCCAACTCCCCACCCCCGCTTTCTTGCCTTTGCCTATTCCTCCTGAAACTTCATCACCAATCACTGGTTCATTCAGCAACACACTTTTAACTCTTTTATTTCATCCCGTTCTTTGTTTTCATTTTCTCATTTTAAAACATTCATTTCCTGTAACTTATTAGTTCCTCAGAGTTAGTGCCTTCCATCTCCATTTTCTTTTAAGGAGGTTCAGCAGCTGAAGAATCAGGCCTTTCCTGCTTACCTGACAGTCTGAGGCAGGAAGGCAGGTGATGGGATTTTAAGATAATAATTAAAATATAAAATTACAGAATCAGCAAGTACACATCATTAGTAGGAAGTAAGTTGGTCCCAGGAGTGGTGATTAGGTATTTAGAGAAATAATAAGGGTGAAAATCCTACCACTAAAAATCACAGAATATTGAAAATACTTACAAAATGGCCAGTATTGGGAAGGCACTGGCCTGCAAACAGTTCGATTCATAATATGAAAGAAGTCCTTAAAATTAACAGATATGAGTTGTATACAACTTCTAATTCTTCATCCCAAGGGGGGCAAAGGAGGTCCATATTCCCTGTGGTCACTATTGGGTCTCAAGACTTTCCTGATATATGTCTGTTCCCATAGAAGACACTCAGTTTCTTGGATTGCGCCTCCACTTCAAACCACTGACTCCTACAACCACAGACTACCTCATTTCAACCTTTGTATTAAACAGGTATTTTTTGCTTTTGTGTTTTGGAGGGATCTTGTGTTAATTCATTTGCTCCTCTAAACACATCCTCTATCCTGAGTCTGCTCTAGACTCCAGAAGACTAAACACCTGAATGACCATTGATTGACTTACAAATGTCATTGACAAAAATTGATGAACAACACTTCTTCCATTTTCAAAATATTAGGTAAGCTTAATTAATTACTGAAAGGATCTCAAAGGATTTGAAGAGAGGTTGACATCTTATTCTCCCAGTTTCCTCCCAGAAAGTCTATCTTAACAAACTCACAATATTTCACCAAAGGTCAGATCTCTTGCTATGTCGTTCTTTCTTATTGGTATTATAAGTTTTGAAAAACATCCTTCCATTAATCTTCAAAACTATAGATAATGGTTCTTTCTTTCTATTATCACTGATATAAAATGATTCCACAGACTATTACTGATTTTATTTTTTTACTGCTCACAGCTTTTTTAAAAGGACTCTTTATTAAGTTCTCTGCAACTGTGCCCATTGAGTGTGCGTCTAATATTCAAATGTACTATATCCAAACTAGATACTAATCTTCCTCATCTCCTGATTTCCAGTAATATCCTCCCGACCCTTCTGCACTATCTTCCAGGAAGAATGACTTTACAATCAGTCTAGGACTATTCAAAAGCCTGGACATTCTAACGACTACACCCTCTCACTCATGAAAATATAAGCCATCAAGTCCTAGGCATCCTACCACACTCACCTCTCACTTTCCATCAACCCCAGTCTAGATCAGCAAGGTAACTATATTATCAAATTATCTATCATAGACCTCCAATGACCCCTGTTGCTTTTGCAGTCCCACTCTCATTCATTTTACACAATGTACACTGCACTGTTTTCCATGAATGCAAATTAATTAAGTCATTCACTTGCTTAAAATGAACCAGCAATCCCCACTGGCTTCAAAATCAATTCTAAATTTTATTTATTTATTTGTTTGATTTGGGGCCCCACACACTTAGCTGTGCTCTATGTTTACACCTCTTTCTCTGCTCAGGAACAAATCATATCTATCAGGGACCAGGGCCCATATATGGTATAGCTGATTGAACCTGGGTTAGCCATGCTTAGGCCTTATACATTATACTATCTCTTTGGCCCAAAGCTAAATTTTAAGACTCGATTCTATGGAGTTGGAGAAATAGTTTAAAAAGTTGGATGTTTGCCTTGCACATGGCATACCCTGGTTCAATCCCTAGCACATATATTGACCCTCAAGCACCATCCCGAGTGATCCTTGAGTGCAGAACCAGGAGTAAACCCTGAGCAAAGCAGGATGTGGCCTAAACACAAAAACTAAAACTAAAAAAAAATACAATGTGACTCTTGAACCTTCATTCTCCGGCTTCCTATTAGCACCTCCCTCACCACTTGTTTTCCCTTTCCTTCTTCTCTCATATTATTCCATTCCAATCACCATAGCTTTTCACCTCGGGACAAGAAGGTTACTTTTGGACATACTGATTTTCTAACTAGAACATTCTCACCTTCCTTTTCAGTCTCTTCCCACTTCACTAATAAACTATGTATTACTAGATTATATGCTCAGTTAAAACAGAGATGGTGTCTATCAGAAGCACCACTATATCACTAAGACCTAACACTGACCCTAGACCTATCACCTGGCTCTCCAACATGCAAACCAGCGGCAATAAGTGGTAAATGAGCATGTAATATTTGCTTAGTCTGAACAGAAATACACCCTAAGCATAAAATATTTACTTGCTTTTGAAAGACAGCACAATAAAATGTAAAATGTTCCATTAATATTTACATTGATTACATGTTAAAAATATACTATTTCAGATATATTAGATTTAGAGATGCAATTAAAATTAATTTCACTTGTTTCCTTAAATTTTATTTAATGTTAGTCAATGTCACATGAGGATTTATTATAACTATCTTAATTACATATGTGATTCACATTATATTTCAATTGGAAAGAACTGTCCAATAAATATTTGGTCAATGAGTAATGGGGAATAACTAAATGAGAAATCACCATATTAAAAATGTTGCTTTTCTTCTTATGGAAACTTTTCCAAATCATCTATCTCTGGGTTAGTTATTGCTTTTATGTGCTTCCAAAGCACTCTGAAATACTCTGAAATAATAGTCACCCCTATTATGACAATTTCCACAGTGTGTCATAGTACTATTGTTACATTAATAAGTGCTTTGTATCTTATTTAACTTTGAGTCACCAGTGCTGGCATGATGACTATACACATATAAACGTGTATTAAAACTAATGGTCACATAAATTTACAATTATGTCAAAACAAACAATGAAATGAAGATGATACTATCTTCTATAACTATATTGAAGAGACTATCGATATAGTTATATATCATAACATCATGAGCTTAAAGGACTTACAACATAACCCCAAAGATATATGACTATTGACTCAATCTACTTTGGAGTCACTAGTACAGATAACTTTCTAAAACTCAACTCGACAAGCTGAGACGAATGAAGGCTGTAATTATGCTCGAGAACACTATTCTGGCTTTCTGTTGTGGCGAAAGGTCCCTGGGACAGGTGAATTGGGATATGATCCTGTCTCCAGTGCATCCTAATGAGGAGAACTAGGACAATGCTGCACCCATAGGCCCAACAAATTTATGTGGAGGAGATAGTGGTATATGAACCTTTTCACTTGGTGTTCTGACTATACTCACGATGAAGGTCATGTTAGGAGCAAGTCAGAAACATACAACTCAACCTAGAATTTTGAAACGCTTATTTGTCTCATTTTCTCTGTTGAATTAATTCTGTATACTTTATCTGTAGGCCAATTTTCAGGGTGCCTGATCTTTTCATCCAAATAATTCTACAGAGAGCATTTGTTATATGCAGCCGTGTATTATATTGTTATAATCTTTATAAGAATCAGGCTAGATGTTATCTTCATTTGGATGAAGTGGGAAATCAGTTCAAAATACGTAAGTGCATGCTTCAAAGACATATTGTGAAAAGATGACTTGTTTGTAACCTATAGTTAGAAAACGAAATGCCCATGTTCTTTCAATTATGCTTTTCCGTGGAATTTGATGCAATGAGAGACCTAAGTCCAGTGGCTATTTTTGATATGTAAAGGTATAGTAAGGTAACTAGAAATGGAGAAAGCTTTCTTTGTTGAATAAAGAAAATTTTCACAGCCACCAGAGTTAAAGGTAAACAAAGGCAGTGGACATGACAAAATTTCATAACTTTAACTGTGTCACAGATGTTCTAAATGTCATAGGAAAATTCATCATGACCAATCCAGTTTTATCTTTGTTACTCTGCTTTTTCCTGACTATGACTTTTACAAATAATGTTGTATCACGCAAGCAATTTTTTGAACATTGCTGTTACTTTTCCTTATCAGTATTTCCTTCCCAATACCGTTTTCTAGTTGAGTCTAGGTTTGGTACTGTGTTCTTGCCCTCAATTATTTGATAATTTCTAACACAACTTCTAACCAGTTATATTCATTTAATTTCCACATCAAAAAGTTCCCAAATAGCCTGAGGTATTTTAATAAATAAAAATGGAAGTACTCAGGACACAAAGCCCTGGGAAGTGGAGATGGGTAGTGGCCTCAAGAAGAAAACATGGACACTTTCTGAGGCTTAACAGAGAGAGGAAAAGTCTATGGCATGCCTGACTCTTGTGAAACCAGTAACATCTTCCAACTTAGAGAAACCCAGCTCACCTCTGGTCAATTTTAATTTGTATTTTGGAATGACTTGGTATTACCAAAATATCCCTCTTTCATTTTATATATTCTCTTCCACATTCTCCTCATCTAAAATGGGTAGAATAAATTGTTGATATAAGATATAAAATAGTTACTAAGAGGGAACTCAGAAAATTGTCTAGCACAGAGCACAAACTCCACAATGCTAACTAGTTCATGGGTATACACTGACGTCATTCAAGGTACTGCAAGAAATATCTGAGAGAGACAAATAGAATGGATGCGAAATAATGAAGATGAAAAGAAAAAAATGTATGAATTTCCATGAAATACTCCTGAAGGCAAATGGATTATTTGATGCAAACCATATACACATTAGCTTTATCCTATGGATCAAGCTGGTCCCAGGTTGAGGTGAATGTGAACTGGAGAAGTTACTGGCAAGTAATACACAAAATTTAGGGCAATAGATTGACCCAGTTCATGGGAAAGGGAAGCTAGAAGAAGGGCAAAGCATTTCATATTAATAAGCTATTTACTTGGGCGATTTTTTGCCTCTTTCTGAGAATCTCAGCATGAGACAGGACTTCAAACACATTTAAGCCTCCTTTGAGGAGTCCATCGAAGTAGTGAAAAAAATAAAACATCAGCAGACACACTAAAATATAGTGTATTTCATTGAGGAAAGATAGTACAAGGATTGAAGTGGGTGCTTTGCATGTTGAAACTCTAAGTTTGATCCCTGTGTCATGACAGAAATACTGCCCAAGCCTGTTCGAGAGATCTCCCCCAACTCACACCCTGCAATTTTTAAATGTTTATTTCATTTAAATTAGATCAAAATTTATTAATGTTTTATGAATACCAAAATCTACAAGCTGCATGTCCCAGAAATCTGCCCAAACCGACATCTATGCATAAACATATAAAGAAAACACAACCACTTAAATGAGGCACTGTGGGATGAGTGTTGGAAAATAATTAAAAGTGGATAGAAACTTCAGCATTTATGGAAAGTCCTAACGCCATGTCTGTAGCCCTGGTAGAATAGCTGGATATGGGACTTGGGTACATCTTACAGGGCAAGGAAAGGCCGATTAGGTCTCATTCATTAAAGTCTCAGGGAAAGGTTGGTTAATTTTTTTAAATGTATGTCAATGCAGTAATGAGGGCACAGTTGGGCAAAAGGGGGAGAGAACAGAAACAGCTTAATTATTAAAGAGAGTCAGGAAAACAGGCAGAAGTGATCCCACAAAGGCTGGTTGAGGGCTCTGTCCTCTGGGGAGCAAGAAAGAGGCCGCAATTGTGAGCAACAAGAGGATGCTTCCTTAGATTTTATTAAAAGAACAACTACATGGGGATTAAATGTGAATTTCTGCTCCTAATTTGTCCTTAATGGTTTTTTTTTTTTGGAGATGCTTCTAAAAACTAAACTGCTTCAAATTTGTTTGAGGCCATAGAGGAGAATTAAACTGTCTCAGAGGTAGAATTTTTTCAGATGAGTGGAAATAATGTCTCTCTTACATTATTATTATGACCCTGGGGTGGGTGAGAGCAAGGTAAAGAGAGTTTACAGCAGAGAAGTCAAGCAGACTGCAATAACAGTACTTCTAGGTGGTAGCTAGGGCCTTGGAAAAGTGTAGACCAGAGGTTTCCTACAACAATTAGTCAATGAAAAACATGGATTTGCTTCTCCTATCAAGCGCAAGTCACTTGGTACAAGCCAGTACAATTTGATCCTGGTTTAATCCTGAGAAGCAAGGACAACAACGTTAAAAATAAACAAATGGGACTATATAAAATTAAAGAGCTTCTACTCAGCAAATAAAACTCAAGCTATAATAGAAAGGACAAACTATCTACACACAACACATTAAATATAAGACTAATATCCAAGACATAAAAATCACTCACAAAACTCAATGACAAAAAGTTCAACTACCCCATAAAAATGGGGGGCAAGAGATAAACAGTCATTTTACCAAAGACACCCAGATGGCAAATAGGCATACTAAAAAGTGTTTGTTATCACTGATGATTAGGGAAACATATACGAAAATAGTATTGAAATATCATCTCACTACAGTGAACATGCCACATATCAAAAAAAGACTGGAAACAAGGCATTTTCTGCAGGGTTGTGGTGAGAAAAGGAGCTTCATCACTGTTAGTGGGAATCTAGTTTGGTCTCTATGAAAAGCAATATGAAGATATTTGAAAATATGAATAGAATGTGCATGCTATTTCTTGGCACCTACGTCCAAAACATTCAATAAGATATAGTCACATCTATGTATACTGCATCCTTTACTTCATAGCCAAACTATGACAACACCCAAAGATCAACTACAGATGAATGGAGGTGGGTTGCTAAAGAGGGGTACATGGAAGCTTGGGGAAGGGAGGTGGGCTCATGGTTGATGAATGTGGTCTTGGAACTATGTATACAGGAAATCATTATTAACGCTATTGCAAATCACAGTACCTCACTCAGTAAAAGTTAAAACAAAAAAAACAGTGTACATTAAATATTATTGTCATGATTATACTTACTCGGTTAAAATTAAGCTGAACATGGCTAAGTGACAAACTATGCCCCATTTGTGCAGAGTTCTGGGCTAGAGTCATGGTATGACATAACAATCCCAGCCCCCACAGTGCAGCACCTACAGGGGGTGACTCTAGTGGAACCCAAGCACTTCTGGGTGTTCCCATCACCAAAACATCTACAGTCAATAATCATTATTGAAATTTATGAAAATATTTCATATGTTTGAATGCTTAAAATGACATTCATATCTAGTTGACACTGGTAGTGGAACCAGTGCTAAAATAGTATATGCCTAAAACTTAGCTATGAATAACTTTGTAAATCACGGTTCTTTAACCAAATTTGAAAATTTTTAATTACACCCATATCTGAGATTTACATTTTGAGGCATATATGTAAATATGTACAATATACATTTCAAAATGTAACATATTGGAAAATTCCTTTGAGAAGAGTAAGAAAGATAATATGTAAGCCTGAGTATATATTCTTAGCACTGAAAAATACCCACCTCAGTTAGCATCAAATCAGTGGGCAGAATATGTTTGAAAATAAACACTAACATGCTTGAGAACCTTCAACTTCTCATGTGTGTCCCTAAATGACCTTATAACGTGCAGAACAAAATCACCCAATAAGAGTTACAGAGTATTTCCTCTGTGATCAAAGACTGTGCTTAGTTTGAGATTCTCAAAAATAGAAAAACAAGAAAGGGGGTTCCCAGGGGATGGAAGAACTCGTGGTGGCTGAGTGATTTAGTCAATTAACCACATTAGGGGAGGACTCACAAAGCATCTTTGGGTCAGGAAGAGAATGATCGCTCAGAGAAAGGATGAGCTTCAGTGCTTCCCTAAGTCTAAGAAGCGATCAAGGAGGCAAAGAGAAGACAGAAAAGAGGGAGCAGCTTTTATTGAAGCATGCTTTCAGGCAATGAGTAACCTTAAGGAAAACCAGGGCTCCACTTACACAAGAAGAGATTTCAACAAAGGTCAGTGACAATACAGGAATATCTTTTTCAGTGGGACACTGGTTCAAGAGATTTGATAAAGAAGAAAACAAAAAGACCAAGATTCAGAGTCAAAGTTCACTGGATGTGTGATTTCTCATCTTCTTATCCAATTATAAAGAAGCCCGAAAACAAGAGGCTTTATTAGAAGTTAAGCTCATAGATTTGGGGTTTGACACACTGAAGTGAATCATGGACGTGAGCTTATGTTCATTGTTAAGAAACAATTCTGAGTGGTGACAGATGTTTTCCATACTAGGGACACCAGTTCAATACATTCAGCACCATATGGTTCTTTGAGATTCCCAAGTGCAGCCTTGGAGACTCCCAAGTACTGACAGAGTGGAATGAGTAATCCTTGGAACCACAGGGGAGGGCGTAATGATTTCATGACCTACACACTGAATCTTTGGCCATGCTTTTAGGGAAACAAGATTGTTTCCCTAAAAGAAACAATCCTGAGGGACAAGGTAGGTAGCATAAAGGGCTGGAGAACATGCTTGCATGAGAGGCATAGAATTGATTTCTTGACAATACCTTGAGCACCAAACCCAGAGCAGAATGAGCACGCTAGGCGTGTGTCCCCCAACACCCCCAAATCCAAACAAATCTGAGATTTGAGATTTGTATTAAAATATATCAATACCAAATTGACATTCTACATACCTTCCCGATGTAAAATTATACTAATGGTTACTGTATTTTTTCTATCTGCACTATGCAGACATTGATGGAAAGAAATACAACTCTATTCTCAAACACAAAAAAATAAACAGCTCTTTACAAGTAAGAGATGTGGAAGAATCGTCAGCAAGGTTTATTATACAAAAGACTGCTGGGCCCCAACTGTAGACTGATTCAATAAATCTGCAATGAATTAATAGAGTTTGTGTTTCGTACAAGTTTCCAGATGTTGCTGATGCTACTGATCTAAGAACTACATTTTGAGGAGTACTGACACTTGAGAAATAGCTATGAAAGTCAACGAATCTTAACACTCTTGTGATGAACATTAAGATTATATCCAAATCAACTTTTGACAAATTCCCTAGGATTTTTCATTTTAGATTTATGATATTCTATGACAAGGGTATTGATTAAGGCACTTGTTGTAAAAGAAGAGCCAAGTTACATGTCAATTCAAATATCCAGGGAGTATATACTGCCTTGAATCAGGTCTACTCAAGCTTTAGAAACCAGGACTTCATATTTATAAGATTGAATCATTGTACATGTGGGTTCACAGTACATGTCCACAATATATATGGGCTCATGGTACAAGATTACAATCACTACATGTAGCAGGTGATTTTAACTACAAGAAACTTCTTTTCAAGATTTCCTGCACTAAAGCTAAGCAGTTTTATAGCAGATTGCAGATTTTAAGTTCTTTCACACACATTTGCCTTGGAGACTGATTTAGAAACATATAAACAAGTGTACTCTGTACTTTTTAATGCCTATTTAGATATGATTTATTATGATTTGATCCTTTTTAGATTTCTAAGCATGAGTATGGTTTTCTATCCTTTCCCTATGAATAAGGTGATATTACAAGAGAAAAAATTGATTGCTGTCAGAAAGTTTCCAAGTAACGAAGAAACAACCAAACAAAATAATATTTAATTTTATTTAGTATTGATTTTATTTGGTCAGGGTTGTGGGGACACATCTGGCAGTGTTTGGGTGCTATTCCCAGATCAATGCTCTGGGTCCTCACTCTTGGCTGTTCTTACCAAACTAGGCTGTTCTCTAAGGCTTCCCACATTACAGCATAAGCACTAAATCATTGAGTTTTCTCCAGGACCCATAACTGTGTGCATAAGCACATGTGCTCATGTGCAAGTTTCTTCTGTGTATGGGCCTGAACCCTAGCACCAACAGAAAATTACCCCACAGGTATGAAATCTTGGTTTAGTCCCATAAACACTCTCTCTCTCTCTCTCTCTCTCTCTCTCTCTCACACACACACACACACACACACACACACACACCCTGTATAGTTGCAATCAAAATAAAGACAGCACTTTATCTGTGCTATAGTATAATAAAAGGAAGGTAAGTCAGTCTTTACAGTGCTCTAGTCATAGTTACTCTGGAAGGCACAATCTTTGGTAACTGTTTTATATCATGTAATTCTCTGCTCTCTATTTTTGTTTTTCTCTTGGTTCACACCCAGCAATGCTCAGGTGTTACTCCTGGCTCTGCAATCAGGAATTATTCTTTGTAGTGCTCAAAGGATGATATGGGATACCAGGGATCAAACCCAGGTTGGCCACATGCAAGGCTAACACCCTACCTGCTTTACTATTGCTCTGGTCCTGCTCTCTCTTTTTTCTTGATCAACCTTAACAATATCTCCAACATTCACTGGTCTGAAGTTAAACTCTCAACCAGAATAAGAGCCAATCCATTGACCAGGAGTTAAACTGTAAATCTCAGACTCAAATATGCATTAGAATCACCAGGAAACATTTAAACATATTGCTGGACCACTCTCCAGAACTACTGACTCTGTTGGATTTGAGAATGTGCATTTCATATGTATTTCCAGATGCTGCTGATACCACCCGTTGTAGCACCATGCTTTGAATATTTCTAAGTGAAAGAATAGCTAAATCGTTGGGTTTCCTTTTCCTCATATTCTGAATCAGGAAATTCTCGAATAGAGTGTTTAACAGTGCAAGAGGGAGGTGAAAATCATGGAATGCAAGAATAAGAGCTAGGAGAGGTAATGGCAAATAGTTGCTCCAATGGAAAAGATACTATAAGAAAGCAAAAGTAATGGAAGAGAAAAGATGTTTTTCATAGCAGAGAAAAGAATGGAGCCAGAGATGGCAGAATAAATTGAAGCCACCATGCATAATCCTAGGTTGAGGTATGGAAGCCAAAATAACCAAAATCTCTCTCTCTCTCTCTCTCTCACACACACACACACACACACACACACACACACATACACACACACAAACCCAAATCCTACTGATAAGACTCCCCACAATGCCAAAGAACCATACTCTGCTTCCTCTTCTGAGTCTTGGTTATTTGATTGATCTTTAAATACATTTTTAATATTCCCTCCCTATTAGACACAGAACCTCAAAGAAAGCATTCTATTGTTCAAGAGAGGAGGTGAAAGCAGTCTTCAATAGTCCACTGTTTTTTTTTTATTTATGGGTTGGTTTGTGTTTGGGGAACTATAAGTAGTACTGGGGAATTGAACCTGCGTTAGCTGCATGCAAACTAACACGTACCCCACTATACTATTTCTCTGCCACTCAGTGTCAAGTGCGGTCTAATTTCAATTGAAAATTGAGTGAAATTTGCTAGCTCAGATACAGTGTATCGCTCTCATTGTCATACAAAATAAGGTGGTCTCAGAATGAACCTGGGCCCAGGATCTTTGAATGGAAATGGTTTCCATTCTCGGGTACCAACAGAGTGGTTCTGTTCTGCAGTCATCTGTCTCTCCCAAGTTGCCAACCTGGTAAGTACTTGGCACTCACTTATTCCCTTGTAGTGTGTTTTCTTGAAGATTTAAAAGCGCACAGTCTGGGAGAAAGGAAAAACTGTTCTGCGAGGCACAAAGCATGCATTCTGGGTTTTAATACTATAAAGGATAGTTGTTCAAAACCTGTATTTTGTTAGAAATCTATATTACTTCAATTTTTTAAAATTTATACGTTTATCTATAAGTTGAAAATTTGTTTAAATTGCAGCTAAATTTACTTGCCAATGTCAATCAATTGTCAGTGACATTTCTGAAGTGCTGTCTGAGAAACAGAATGAGCCTGTGTCCATTATGATTGGCTAATAATGTCTGTTAGAGTCTGGAAAGGGAAATACTGCTTTGAATGCTGCCTATTTGCACTTCCTGGTAGAAATGTTCTCAAGGTCCCTTCCATGTATTAATTCTGTGATTATAGACTATGCTCTGAAATGTGTAAGTGCCAAGTGTATTTAACTTTTAAGAATTTAACTTTTTCTCCTGAAGTGTCATCTTTTTTGGATTTTTTCCCCCCTCTTATTGGGTCTTGGACTTCAGTTACTTCCAGGTGAACATTACCATACCAGCTCACAGCATTAAAAGAGCACAGAAAATGCATAATAACAGTGTATGCTAAACACTTTGTAAAAAGTAGCATTGATAATCCAGACCACATCCTGCTTGCTTTGGAATACCTGCATGGGGCAAATAAATTCAAAACCTCAGTAGGAGGAAGCCCTGCTACCACATTGCTTAGATCCATATAAAGTGACTGCAAGAAGAAAACTTTTATGCAAACCATTTTTACTTTTCCTGTTTTTTTTTTCTCAAGCCTCTTTCACAATGATATCAAATTACTCCACTATATTATGTCTGCTTCTCTAGAAACCATATGAGCCAAAAATGACACAGCAGAGAAAATCATTAGATCTAAACACGTTTTCAAGGAATATTACAAAGATAGCTCTATTTCTCTTGTGCGTCTAGCATCAATGGCTGAACTTACCCTGAACTTACCCTATGCCTCAGTTTCCTCAACTGTCAAAAGGGGGCAATAACAGATTACTTGCTTGACCTTTGCCAGCTATAAAATTTTATGAAATAAATGACCTTCATGGCAAATGATAGCTATGAGGAATTGGGACATTAAATATGTTTGAAAAGAAACTGGCCTGTTATAGAAATGATTAAATGCTCAATTGTATATGAATTCATATACTTTCAAGTATATTAATTCAATTCAAGTACACATATACAGTTGAAAGTATATGAATTCAATTTATAAAATGCTGGCCACTTTCAATGTAGTAGGATAACAAGGGTGGTGGTAACTTGGTGGCCTGGAGTTGTTAGGGGATGTATTAATCCAGCAGAAATCTGTACCTATCTGTGGACATATGTGGTTGGCACGCTTAGTGTAAAAGTGGGAACAGGGTATGCAAAGCTACTTGCATTGAGTAGGCAAAGGCTAAGATGCTGTGAAACTCCTAAAATAAGGAGGATAGCCCTTCGCAACAAAAAAAGATATGTAGACCTAGATGCAGTATTGCTAAAATAGAGAAACCGCTTCTAACTTCAGCTAATTGCATAGATTTAACAAAGATTTTGTTTCTGGAGAATGAAATCTTCAATTTGACATGAAACCAAGTTTCATTTATCACCATTGATTAAAAAAAAATTCAAGGTAACCACGTTTATGCCAACAACACAACAGCAAATATCCACTACAACCTAGCTGAAGAAATACTCTGGGTTTCTAAATATGCCTAAGTGAGAAGGGAAAAAAATACACACTTGGCAATTTCTGAGCTGATGAGTACTACTTGAAGCAAGTCATTTTTCTTTAGTAACATGCTTTTGCTTGTATGAATTTCAATGTCTTATAATTTTATTTTTAACTTGTTCAAGAATAACTGCAAGATCCTCTTTAATTATCATTACATGCATTAAACACAATCGTTTTCTATTTCTCAACCTCATTCAGCTAAAATACAAGAATGGAAAAACTTGCCAAAGGAAAGTGCCTTCTATCTTGGAGGGGAACCAAAAGTACCTTCCGATATTCAGTGCTGAGATTGCCAAAGTAGAAACTAGCACATAAACATATGTTTCAATTCTGCTAAATTTACTTTTGCATATTAACTATCCTTAGAGGATTGGAAAGATTCCCACAAAAATGTCACTATACTTTTCTTCCTTCATGATCAAGGGAAAATAAAGTAATAATTTTGTTTGTGAAGCCTTTGAGATTTGAAAATGATTGTTGCCAGAGCATAACTTAGCCTATCCTAACTAATACACTCATAAATTAAACCACCTCCATAAAGTATGTCAACAAATTCAAGCTCTGTGTGCTTCAGGTATATGATAATGTCTAATAGCTTAAGCAATCTAACTCATAATTACTAACATGCATTCCTACACAGAGTAGACTCTGCTATTGTATATTCTGCTATACATTAAACTCATCCAAAATCCTTGTTTCCTTTAAAACTTTAATCCAGATAGGAAGCATCCTCTTTCTAATTAGTGAAGACAAGAGAAACAGTGAGCAGTTTCATTCAGCATCCCAAAAAAGTACATTTTTCTACTAAGTAATGAAAAATCATTTATAAATCTGATTGCTTTTCCCCACGTGATTTCATCCTAAAGCACAAATTCCTTTTTATATTTACCTTTTGCTAGATAAATATATCGATACCAAGTTTTTTTTTCTTGATAGTGATCAGAGACTAAATGTATATGCATTCTTTAGACATTTTATGTGCAGTGTTTTCTTAGGCATAGTTAGGAAATTTGATTAATGATTTGATCCCAAGTCTTTGCTCATGAATTCATTAAACTATTATGCACTCATGAAGGCAGACTTTCTACACTCAGGAAGCCCATCACAAACATTTCACAGTGCACCAAGTCATTTATTCAAATCTGTTCATTTTAAACTTTACTCCTGTCTCAATTAGCTGATAATAGAGTAAAGACACTCAATTGATCCAAGTTATTACAAAGTCATCCATTTTCTTTTTATTACAAATCTGATTATTTCTAATTTCAAAAATAACTTTTGAAAGTTCATTCCTCAAAAGCATGCTCTTTTATTGTTGCTCAAGTAGTATGATGCAAAAAATACTGTGCATAGTTTTATAAGTTACTATGAAAAGACCTCACACTTGTTGCATTAAATCCTAAACTAAAGGCAGTAGAACTCATTGGATATTGTTTGAATGAAACTAACAGCGAGCAGCTTTGTGTGAGATAAACCCAATATATTTAAGCAAAGCAGAAGACAAATATAGGTCAGTCAAATATATAAATGTCCTCTCTGGGGCTGGAGAAGTAGTACAATGGGCAGGTGTTTGTCTTACATGCTGCAGACCCAGGTTCAATCCCCAACATAGCATATGGTCCCCAGAGCACCACTGGGAGTTAACTCATGAGTACACAGTCAAAAGTAACCTCTTAGTATTGATGGGTATTATCCAAAAACAAAATTTCCTCTGTTCTCAGAGTGTTCAGTTAACAAAAGCCTGGATGGCAGAAGCATAGCAACTTTCCTGTGGCAGAATATAGTAATCTATTTATTTACAAGTCTGATTTTCCTGTACTTCAATAGCCGCTTTTGTGGGTAGGGAATGTACCCTATTTCTCATGGCAAGAGCAAAAAGACAAAAGGCACATGGAAACTATCTGATTGATTAGATAACTGCATGAATGAACACTAGTTTTTCAACTGATTTATGTGGACCTTATACACTGTTTTGCTGTCCTAGATTGATTTTAGTCTGTGTGTGTACATGCTGTAGAAACTGAAGCCAGACTTCCCCCATGAAAAGCAAGTCCTCTACCACTAAGCTATATTCTTGATCCATTAGATTGATATTTGCATTAAAGCATTATCTCTAGAAATTTTTTTAAAAAGGAAGGAAAATGTTCCCGCTTCATTGTGAACCCTACTACAATACCTACTGATGTATTGATGGTGGTCTTCACAGAAAGAGAGAGGGTGTTGGGCCACACCTAGCAATCCTCCGGGGTTATTCCTGGCTCTGCACATAGGAATTACTCCTGGCCGTGCTCTTGGGACCATATGGAATTCCAGGAACTGAAATCCAGTTGACAGCATGCAGGGAAGTGCTCTCACCACTGTACTATCACTCTGGCTTGTGTTGCTGATCCTTTGCCTTACATTCAATTGAACATGTCTGAATAAGAAGAAATGGCAAGAGTTATGTTTGTACACTAAGGCAAAATATTCATACAAGGGGGGTCTTAAAGAATGTTTCAGAGTTACCATAATCTTCTCTACTGGGGGAAGGAAAAAAAGTCAGAAGAAAAGCCACTATTTTTCTTTTAGTCATGACCCCATAAAAGAACTCTCTAGATCTATGAGCCTATTGAAGAGATTTTAAATAGGTAGAGTTTAACTAATTTGCTCTAAAACAAGACAGTGAAAGAAATGGTCAGTTTGAAGAAGATTGCAAAGCATTTTTCAAACAATATATTCCATCAATGCTAAATAACAATGCTAACACCTTCCAAAAGGGCAATTTCATTTGACAGGATTATCTTGAAATAACAAGTAGGAGTCCACTCTGCCTAAAAGAAAATAAACTGATATGAGTTCCCTGAAAAATCTATATGATATTTTTACTTTATAATACAAGGCTCTCCCTTTGCTGTTTCTCCTTCCACAGCATTTCTTCCTTCCTTCTCTCTATTTTCATCTTCCCTACCCCCACTCTCTATACCTCTCATTTTTATGTTTATATTACTATATAAGACTTAAACAAATTAGGAAAAGAAGAGAGCCCAAAATGGGCTAAAATAGGCCAAACCATTCACTCCCTCAAATTAATAAGACCACATAAATTCAAGCAAGGATGAAGGAATGATAGAGATAAGAACAGAAGACAATGAAATTGAAAACAGAAAATCAATTTAAAAAATTGAGAAAATGACTCCAGGACAAAATAGTAAAACTGGTAACTTAGTAATATTGACACAAAATAAGACAAAGAGGAGACATATGTATCACCAGAATACAACTGCAGCATTAAAATACAAGGGAAAATAACTTAATCTCATATATTTGACTATTAGGAAAAAAAGGATCCATGGCTAAAACCCACAATCAATAAACATAAACATGCACAGGTGGAGGGATGGGGGCTGGAACGCTGTATGACTGAAACCCAATCATAAACATCTTTGTAATTGTATACTCATGGTGGTATAAAAATAAAATTAAAAATGATAAACAGACAATCTCTGTCAGTAATATAACCACCAACTAGTTTGAATGCTTAATTTCTAAACTCTTGAATGAGTTATACTCAAGGTCAGAAAGTTTCAATGAGAAATTCCACACAAATTTCACGTAATCATTTCCAGAAAGCAGCAGTGGAGAAAATATTCCCTGATTTATTTTATGAGGCTTCAAACACAATAAGGGAAGAGAGAGAGAGGGAAAAGGAGAGTGGAAAAAAAGGGAAAGGAAGGGAATAAAGGGAGCAGGGGAAGAAAGAAACAAAGGATAGAGACAGAAAAGGGAAGAGAAACTAAAGATAAAGAGATAAAATAAAAAGTCAAAGAGCTGCCAAATTCATGGGCAAGTTTTTCTATGATCATTAGCAAACAGATCCAGACGGACATGCATCAACATAGTGAAGAACCGTTATCCAGCTGCAGTGGATGCTATCAGAACTCTCAAGTGCCAGTTTATTGAATGTCTAGCTCAGCTCTAAAGATGAATTTTAACACAGAGGAACCAACCATTCCCCTCAAAGTAATAAGACCACTTAAATATCTTTATTTTATTTACATTATATATAATAGTATATATATTTATCTTGGGTGACTTTTCACCGTTGGAGCTTATACATGCTTATATGAAGTCATCCTCAAAGAGCTGAATCAGAGTATGCTGGGGTTGGACCCAACATCTGCTCTTTTAAATCTCCACAGGTGATTTTGGAGCAAAATATATGTAATGAATCATTGATTGAATCACTGACATGAAAACAAAAGGAGAAAGCACACTAAATGGAAAATGCCTCTGGAGTCTGGGTTTTCTCTCAAAAGACAGGACCAGTGTTTTAGTGCAAAGACATTTTTGTGCTATGGCACCTAACATACAAAGTCAGAATCATTTATCTAATTCAATAATAGCATGAAAACTATCAAGTAATCCAAGAGCTACACTGATCAGCAAATACATGATATATTTTTGTCACTTACTAATTATATTTTTCTGCAAACATCAGTCCTGCTAAAACTTGTGGGCCTGCCAATTAAATGATATGTTCCTGGTAATGACAAGCTCATTACCAGGAAGCCATACCACGCACCCCCTAGATGCAGGTAATAATCCAGAAAGAAGTACATTGCCTAGTGACATTCATCACAGACCTTGTGGAGAGATTTAGATAAACACAGGGGGAAAAGCAGCCTTCCCCTCCCACGATGGTAAATACTATAGCTTGGAAGCCTGGAGTTAGCAGAAGTCATCCCTACTTGTACATGAAAAAAAATTGGTCTAGGGTTGGAGTTACCGGACCTAGGCTAGGGTGTTTGCATGCAGTTTTCCTGGGTTCAATCCCAGCATCCCATATGGTACCCAGAGCACTGCCAGGAATAATCTCCAGGTGTAACCTCAAAAGCCAAGAAAAATTAAAATTAAAAAAAAATTTCTAATGTGTTAAGGCAAACATTAAAATAAAGAAAAAAAAAAGAAAAAAATTAGTCTGTAAATTAAATCTTTTAGAAGTCTTGATATAGAGAAATAGCAAAACTACAGCAATTATTAGGGGCCCTTAGTTGCAACCTTGCCTGAGGGGGAAAAAACACTTTAGGTTTCCCAGTCATCTTAATCAACAAATCCCTTTCTTTTCTCATTTAAATTAGCTTTATTTAGGTACATTCCCTAAAATCAGGAAGATTCTAATATTGTTATGTAGACTAAGGAAGAAACTTCAACCTTTGAGAAGTAAATATAATGGGTCTGAATGCCCTACCCTCTGTTCTGTGGTAATTCAGTTGCCTTTCCAAAGATTTCTACTAGAGTGCTCTCAGGACATTTATAATTCCTTTACTAAATTTATATATTTTTTTATTATACCACCGTGAGACATACAATTACAAAGGTGCTCATAATTGCTTCTTGGTAATAAAGCATTCCAGCACCCAACCCTCCACCAGTGCCCATTTCTACCACCAATGTACCCCCGACCCCCTCCCGCTCACTCCCAGGCTGCCTCAATAGCAGGTAGCCCTGTTTCCTCTCTTTCTCTCTCTGTTCTGCACCTCTTTCCCTCTCTTACACATTGTGGCTAGCCCTGCAGATATTTAGAGTTTATCACTTTAGTCTGTTTGTGTATATTCAATGGTGAGTTTTAATCTGCCATTACCATTAACCACACTTAGTAAAACACTGGTATCTATTTATATCCTATTAATGAATGCAGTCATTCTATATCTGTCCTTTTCCTTCTGACTAATTTCTCTCAGCATGATAGTTTCCATGTCCATCCATTTGCAGGTAAATTTCATAATTTCATCTTTTCTGACAGCTGCATAGTATTCAATAGTGTAGATGAACCACAGTTTCTTTAGCCAGTCCTCTATTCTCGGGCATTTAGGTTGTTTCCAGATTCTGCGCTATAGTGAATAGCGCAGAGATGAATAAAGAAGTACAGATAGTGTTTCTGCTATGTGTTTTTCGGTCTCTCGGTATATTCCCAGGAGTGCTATTGCTGGATCAAATGGGAGCTCAATATCTAGTTTTCAGGATGAATGCCCATATTGTTTTCCAAAAGGGCTGGACCAACCGGCACTCCCACCAACAGTGGATGAGAGTCCCTTTTTCCCCACATCCACGCCAGCACCGGTTGTTCTTGCTGATTTGCATGTGTGCCAGTCTCTGTGGTGTGAGATGGTATCTCATTGTTGTTTTGATTTGCATCTCCCTGTTGATTAAAGATGAAGAACACTTTTCCATATGCCTTTTGGCCATTCGAATTTCTTCTTTTTTGGGAGCTTCTGTTCATTTCTTCTCCCCTTTTTTTGATGGGTTGGCTTTTTTTTTTTTTTTTTTTCTTTTTTTTTTTCCTGTTGTCATTTTTTTAATTTTTTTTTTAAGTATTTTATTATACCACCGTGAGATATACAAATAAAAAGATATACAATTAAAAAGTTCATGTTTGGGTTTTGGTCATACAGTGTTTCAGCACCCGTCCCTCCACCAGTGCCCATCTCCCACCACCAACATCCCCGGTTCCCTCCCCCTTCCCCAGCCCTGCTCCATGGCAGGTTCTTCATTTCTTTCCCTTTCTCTCTCTTTCTCTTTTCCTTCCCTTCCAGACTATGGATTACAGAACATACATTAAAAGGTTGTCATTTGTATCCTTTTGCCTCTATTTAATGCTCAGTTCTAGGTTGGCATTAGTACCCTCACAATTGTTAGCCCCCTGTTCCATTTTTTGTCTTACCTAAACTCTGACTCCCACACGTTTGTGATAATCTCCACCTTTGACAAGACCTCCTGATATATGGGCTTTTTTTTTTCTTGTGAAGTGCTACCAGTGCCTGATATATCCTGGATATTAACCCCTTGTCAGATGGGTATTGAGTGAATATCCTTTCCCACTCTGTGGATTGTCTTTGTATCTTGGTCACCGTTTCTTTTGAGGTGCAGAAGCTTTTCAATTTTATATAATCCCATTTATTTATCTTTGCTTCCATTTGCTTGGTCAGTGGTGTGTCATCTTTAAAGATACTTTTCGTTTCGATGTCATAGAGCGTTTCTCCTATGTTATCTTCGATGTACCTTATAGATTCATGTCTGATGTTGAGATCTATAATCCATTTTGATCTGACTTGTGCATGGTAATAGATGGAGGTCTAAGTTCATTTTTTTTTACATGTAGCTGCCCAGTTTTCCCAGCACCATTTGTTGAAGAGGCTTTCTTTGCTCCACTTAATATTTTTTGCTCCTTTATCGAAGATTAAATGTTTGTATATTTGAGAGTGTGTGTCAGGATACTCAGTTCTATTCCATAGGTCTATGGGTCTGTCTCTATACCAATACCACATTGTCTTAATTACAACTGCTCTGTAGTAGTGCTTTTTAAACAGTGAGGTTTGGGCCACACCCAGCAGTGCTCAGGGTTTAACCTCAAGCTCTGTATTCAGGGACCATTTTATTATATTTTGTTACTTTGTGTTGCTGATATCTGGTGATTCCAAATAAATCACCAGATTTATTCGTGTTTCTGAATACAGTACACAATTCATAGGATTAACTACTTTTCTTTGAATTTCTAGAAATCACTCGCAATTGTTTGTGCTTCCAGTTTAAGTTTTGAGTTATGTCATAAATTTGTATCACAGAAAAACATGTCTCAGCTTAGCCCATGCTAGATATGCCTTTTGTTCAAAGCAATGTGGAGTCCACACTCCCAGGAAAAAAAATCTCCCTTTAGTCACTTTAATCAGTTTTCACTTGTTCCCTGCTTGCTGTCCTTCCTTTCGCTCTAGATTTTTCTACATATTTTCTAGCTTATATGTTCTCCTGATCTCTCAGACCTGAGTTCCTTCACCCAGAACACTTCATTTTGTTTTGCTAAGTGAGTTAACTGTGCTCAAGACTCCCCATGCTCCCAGCAAAATCCCAACACTCATGGGTGTTCCCAGCTAAACAAAGAGCCATCTGCTCAGCTCTTCACTTTCAGCAACCCCCCAAATTTGGCACTTTCTACAATTGCGGACTCACCTGTTTCTCTCCCCACATGCCATCATAAACAGAAGAGAGCAGGATAAGGGATTTACTTTCTCACAAATAAGAATTATAAATACTTTAGGAAACCCTGAAAGGCACATCAGTTCTATGTCACATGCACAGTATTTATGTAGTAGTGTTGAAAACATTTTGAGCAACAATTTCCTTTAGTTTAAATGACCTTAAATTAGAGCAATGTTAGGCCTAGTCAGAGGGTCAGAGACAGATCAGCACAGACAGACTGCAAATTGGCTAATTAGAACATTTTCTCAGGGCTAAGCAATAGTACAGCAGGTAGGGTGCTTGCCTTGCATGCAACAGACCAAGGTTTGACATCCAACATATCCTATGGATCCCCAAGCACACCAGGAGTGATTCCTGAGATCAGAGTCAGGAATAACCCCTGAGCACCGCCGGTGTGACCCCAAAACAAAAAGAACTTTCCTTCCTAGAGTTGGATTTCTCAATTATAGTCCATTTGAGCTGGGCTATAATTTTGCAGGAGGCCTGTCTTATGTACTGTAGGATATTTAGAAGGATAACTAGTTTCTGCTACTGGGATATCAGTAGCTTACTATCTTCTCCCTTCACACTATGATAATAAATATCAGAAGTTGCTAATATTCTCTGGATAACAATGATTGAGGACTTTAGGAGATTACTCTATAGGAAAATAGAACATAAAAATGCAGGTGTTATTGTATCATAAACTGCCTACATTTAACCTAGTCTATAATAACTCATCAAATAAATCTTTGTCTTGATTCTGTAGTCCTTATGATAGTCCCCAAATCTACTTCAAATATAAAGGCAAACACAAAGTACTTGTTCATTATACTAATTTGTTTTAAAAATAGCCTAGTCTGGCATACACCTTTGGTAATGATACATACTTCAGAAGCATACTGGGAGAATTAGTGCTTAGAAAGTGCTTTAAAGATAATACTATATTCAAATTATTAGTGTAGATTTTAAAACTTATGTCTTGAAAACGGATTTGCTGAAATGCTCTAAATGTCTAAACACAAAGACTCTACTTATCTCTTCTAATTACTTATTTATGGATTTTAAAGATGTAGGACGGCTGTAGTGATGTGTTTATTGGTCCCTAATATTTAACACTCACAAAATTTTTCTTTGCCGAAGGTGATTGATTGGTCTCTATAGACATAACTACTTAGAATTCAAGCAAACTTGGCCTACACTAAAGGGGATTTAAAAAAAGAGAACAGATTGGATTGATCTAAACCATTGTGACCACAATGGTATATGATCAGGTGATAAAATTCCAATGTCCCAAGTAGCATGAATCCGGAATTTCAGGTCAGGTATGTAGGCAGAGCATGGTACTAAGAAGTTTTCATGACATGCAGAAATCATCTAGGAACAAACTAGGAATATAAAGAGGCAAACACAAAGGGTAGGCAGACATTTTCGTACTTGTGGCATCTTATTCTGTTGGGAGAACTGGTAAATTATTTGAGAAAATCTTTCTCTAGTATTTTTCCTATCAACTTGAAACTTCCACAATTCAATAACATTTGGATTTATATTGGTGCTCTGAGTGTTTTTATGAGACACAATTCAACAAAGGTTTTCCAAGTGTCACCTATGGGCTGGAGACATAGTACAATGAAAGGGTGCTTGCGTTGCAAGCAGTTGACCTATGTTTGACCCATGATACCACATATGGTCCACAAAATCACACTATGAATGATCCCTGAGACCAGAGTCAGAAAGAAGCCCCAAACAGAGCTGGGTATGCGCCCCCAACACACAAAAACAAACTGAAAATTCTCCAAGTATCATCCTTCAAAATTCTTGCATGAATGTTTCCTAATTACAATTATTTTATGACAGATATTTACTCAATAGGTCACTACTAATTTTATTTTGAGACTAGGATGACTAAAACAATTCTTTTGAATCTAGAAAGATAATATATTTTATTGTCATTCCTCCACAAACCAATAATTCTTTCAGATTAGTTAGTCATATAGAGACTCAGAAGCTTAAAAAGCCATATTCTCTGAATTAAATAAGCATGAAGAAGCAAACTCTAAAACATTCAGATGTATCCAAATAATGTTTATAACTCCTAAAGTTTGACAAGTTATTAATGAATATAGTGAGAGACTATATAGCTAGACATTTAGGAGGGAGGAAAATAGTAGAAACTATATTAGGCTCGGCATAAAAATGAACAAACAAGAGGAACATACTGAGAGTGTCAAACTCTAAAGTGTGATTACTTCCAAGACTCTGACAAGAAAGTGGCTTACAAAATACTTGACAGCTTAGAAAATAGAAACTATATGCCTCATATCACTTGATCATTTGACATCCTGTTATTCATCTATTTGCTCAAGCAGATGCCAGTAGCATTTCCATTTGATCCTATCATGTGCCAGTGTAGCCCAATGGCATCTGGTTGCTTAAGGAATATGAAGACCTCAAACCGTTCATTCAGGGTCTTACGAAGACGTCTGACCATCTTGTAGGTGGGCGACCACATGATTTTTTGACGTCCCATGGGATCCCGTCGGTAACAGCTCTAGTCCAGGGGTCATCTCCAAATCACATTACATGTCCAGCCCATATGATTTTCGATGCCTTGGCAAACGAGACAGGATCCCTGACTCTGGAACAGCAACAGAGGTTGGAGCTCTGGATTCCTTCTTTCACTTGAGTGAGGCATGATATTCCAAGCATAGCTCTTTCGATTCCTCTTTGGGAGACCCAAATAGTATTCTCATCCTGCTTTCATAGGGCCCAGGTCTCTGAGGCGCATGTTAATGCAGGGAGAATGGTGGAGTTGAAGAGATGTGCCCGGAGCTGGAGGTTCTTTGTCTTTTTAGCTATTCCTCATATATTATACATATCATTTATAAAAAAGGAAATAAATACAATGCCTTTATCATGAGCTCTCTGTTCTACTTCAATCTTATTTCATGCAACTTTTGCAAGAAATTAAAAGAGGCCATTTTCTCTGACTTACCATTACCATACTTTCTGAATTACCTTTCTCTGAATTTCCACATTCTCTGACATATTATTCTGTCATGGGACAAGATGGTAATCTGGCTTTGTGGTTAGTGTCTTGATTTTGCTATAATCATAGATGCTATAGTATGAGAAAAACAAGTTGAATATATAGCCTGAACTCTGTAGATCTTTTGTATTTTTTGAATTTTTTGGGGGATGGTAGGAAAAAATGAGGGTGGGGGGGTAAGGATGGCCATACTCAGTAGTGCTTAGGAATTACTCCCTGACAACACTTGGAAGTGCCAGGTGGGATGGGATGGGGTGGAGGGATTATACATGGTGCCACAAAAGCAACGGCCTAAACTGTTTTACAAACTCTCCAACCCACTGAATTTTCTTTTTTTAAATGTTTTCCTGTTTGAGTGATAAGGTAGGTGGCCCTTCACCTCCTTGGGTTTTATCTTTGAGTTTGTTCTTTCATATTTTACCTTGTCATTGGATTCATAAGACATCAAGGGCTAAGGTGATTTGACTTTCTATTTATCAGAACAAATAGAATTCTTGAGATACATCCATAGGTCAGCTAGCTCACTCAATCTAAAATTTCAAAGTATCACCTTGCAGCTAGCTCCTTATAGTAATAGTCTTGTTTGATTCTTCCTTATGTCAAAATAACTCCATACCCATGAAGTCTAATCCTTTGTTAAACTCCTCTCTGAATTTCCCGTCATAATCAAGAAAAACAGCCTTTCCCATAATCTAGAGAGAGTTTAATATGCTTTCTCTTTTACTTCAATCTTATTTCCTAAGTTCCTTTCATTTGTAATTCAACTCTATCCTGCCAGTCTTTCATTTCTCCTTTATACTTACTGGTATTATTTCTGCCTTATGGCATCATATTAACCGTTAAAAACATTCTCCCTCAGTTTTCTGCCTAAATGGCTTTCTCAGATTCTTCTTTTCAATTTAAATAATTTCTCAAAGAAACCTCCTAACTACATATAGTAACACCCACACTTCACTTGTATCACTTGTATCACTAGTCTTCCTGTTGTTCATCAATTTGCTTGAGCAGACACCAGTAACATCTCCATACTTCCTGTCACGTGCTAGTGTAGCCCAAGGACATCTGCTTGTTCCAGGAACATAAAGAGCCTCAAACCATTCCATCAGGTCATGGGAATGAGGTCTATAATTGTTATTGGTATTTGGCATATCAAATACGATATGGGTAGCTTGCCAGGATCTGCATGAGGGTGATACACTCTTGTAGTCACCTCTAATCTCGAGCATTTATTGATGAGCCAGGCTTGTGATCATTCTTCTGCTGGGTGGAGCTCTGACGAGTGGGGAGTCGGATGTGGAAAATGGCGGCCCTCATGGCGTAGGGGTTCCTCTGGCTTCTTGTGAGGCTCTGCTGGGGCGGGGACCAGGGCTAGAACCCGCCTTCCCTTCCGGGCACCTCGTGATCAGCTGGGCACAGGGAGAGCAGGTAGCAGTTCTGCCCTGTGTATGTCTCTGGATCAGCATATCTGGGCTGAGCTTGAAAAAGACTATTGCATGGTGGGTCTTTTTCGAGCCAGGCTTATGATCAGCTCTTCTGCTGGGTGGAGCTCTGACGAGTGGGGAGTCCAGATGTGAAAAATGCACACCCGCAACTCACTTTAATGTCATTTTACTTCCCTGTTGTAAGTAAATGTTATTACATTATTTTGCCTTCGTCACCTTTCCATTATATAAGATCTATGAGAGCATGGATCTTTGGTGGTACAGTGCTTGGCGAAGAGTGTGCTCAAAATGCTGATTGATTAAAAATACATGCATTTGCCAAAACTGGACAGCTCATTTCCTCCACATTTAAATATATGGCAAGACATCATAATTCAGTCTCAACAAGTGATGCTCTTCTTTATCAAAATTACCAGGTACAAGTACATGACAGAAGTAAAAACTCTAAAGAAATATAATGATCAAAAGGAAGGGAGGTTATATTGGTTGGATGATTCAAGCAAAATTAACTTTCTTATGCATCTTTAAAAAGTGTTGGATTTCCATAGGTAAAGGAAGTAAAGGATGGTATGAGTAACTCAAACAAGATAAATATAAAAACATGTTTTAAGATTGACATCTTACTAATGTAGTGAGAGAGATCATAAATGAATAGTGAGGTAGAGATTGAGGAAGTAAGCTGGAAACATGTATGCAGAAATCTAGAATGGCAAAATATGATTTAAACAAATCTCATTATATATTGGAAGTCATGAAAGATTCTAGCCCAGAGAAATGCCATAATCAGCGATGCGGTCTATGGGAAATTTCATATGTAATACTATTTAAGATGGATTGGAGTGGAGAGAGTGAATGGGAGAAAATCAGTTAAAGGCTTTAACAATCATTTGAATGGCAGCATTGGGTATTTAAAATACAGTTTTGCCAGTGGAAGATGAAATAAAGATTTCAACATGAGAGAGGCATACTGCAGACTGAATTTTCTGTAAGTCTGCAATAATAAAGAGGTTCAAGTGAAGCAAGTATATTGGGGGAGATAAGAAAATAAAGATAAGCTACACTGGGAGGAGGAAGCACTAAGACTAGTTATGCAGATGGTTTGAGTTAGTTGAGTGAAGGAAATCCAGATAAATAAAAGTCCTATATATTTTTAAACAAAAAAAGCACTCAAAATAATTATTTTGGAAGGAGGTAGGTGGCGATTATTCAAACATCCCTTTCAGAGAGATAATAATTCAGAGTGTGAAAGACTCACTGATTTTAAAAATAGAGGTCAAGGGCAAAAAAAAAAAAATAAAGGCAGCACTTAGAGTAATATCTACAGTTGGGAAAAGACAGAGGAATAAGGAAACAAAGGAGTTTTGTCAGGTAGCTCCAAATAGACTGAACACCTGCTCTGTGTGTCAGAAGTTCAAGTTCCTAACAATAGTGTAAATAAATGCATCTATTATCTTCCAGCATGATTCTTCCTGCAGGATTGCAAATGTCTTATTAATGTCACCACAACATTTATGTATTAGCAATTTATTATTCATCTTGAAGTCACAGTATACTTGTTGCTTGCTTAAGCACTTAGGAAGCCAAAGTTCTTGTTATAGCAAATGCCAAGTAAAGGAAAACAAAGTCTAAGCTTCAACCTGAAAATAAAATCCAGATTTGGGATCTAGATACACAGACATGAGATACTTTTGTTTGTGGTATTTCTTTTACCCTCCATAGAGACTTTGGAAGAAATTACACTGGCATTTATTTAAGGTGAAAATAATTTTTACAAGAATTATGCAATTCTAATGACTAAAAATAATGGAATTTTATACTCTCAGCACTTCCATCTTTGGATGAGATATACAGCTGAAAACCAGAATTGCCCCAAGTAAGCAAAAACAAGGACTTAATTAAATAAGCAAGATGCACAGAAAATACTCCAGCTTTTATAATGTAAGAACTTGAATTCCTGAAAGTTTTACTAGTATTTACTACTTTTCCTTACTAATCTTCAGCTTGATTTATAGCCTCAAAGTTCAAGACTATCTTGAACTTTGTAGATAGTCCTAAAGACTATCTCTACCCTGTGCACAAACTTCCCTACGTTCCTTTACACCAGTGATTATCAGACCATTGTTACATAGCCAGACACTTCAGCCTTACCTGACACTCCTGAGATAGAAACATTTCCCAGACTCCACCCCACAACCTCAGACCTAACGATAAGAAATGAGGCCCAATTATCTCTACTTTAATGCTCCCTTTCTGATGCCTCTCCCTTGAGAACCACTGCATTGACGAATGGTAAAAATATGAGTGCCTAACATGCACCTCTACCCAACCAGGGTTTGAATCTTGGAAACACACGGCCTCCAGAATTATCAAGTGACACAGCTAACCATGGTACCACAGGATCAAGTAGCAATGCATTCTGGGACCTTTACACTGAACCACTGACCTGGTTGGATAAGAACGCAAGTTTCCTGAGTGCAACTCGCTTGGAAGGTCTGCCAATATTTTGAGAAGTCATTTCACTTTTCACAAGACAAAATTCTAAGTCCTAAACTTTATCAGATTAATTCTTTTACAATAAAAGCATCATAGATCTTTTTACTATATTCTGTGGCTTTCTCCCATTGAATTGTGCCTGTTTGTCAATGCAAGAAAAATAAGATGGTGATCAATAAAATATATAAGGCAAATAAATGAGAAAGGAGTTGTGTGTTTATAGTTTAAGTTAATAAGTCAGGAAGGCATTTTCTTTGAAAATAAATTTTCAGTTAACATCAGATAAAAATTTAAATCAGGTAATAATATTAGCCTTTCTGTAGGAAATCTGAAGCAAGCAGATGCCATTGGGCTACACTGGCACGTGATAGGGTCAAATGGAAATGTTACTGGTGCCCACTCGAGCAAATTGATGAACAACAGGATGCCAAGTGATCAAGTGAAGTGATCAGAAACTTAAAATAAAAATTATGATCTTATAAAATATCTTCCCAGCACTTCCATCACAATGACCTAAGTTTGTATCATTTTGTCTAAAACTATATTCATGGGAAAAATCTGGTAGGTAATTCCAGTGTTATTCTGTATTAAGATGAATTAGGGCTTCTTAGGGACTAAACTCTTAGCTAATAGTAGAGAAAAATCAATAATGGTATAGAACATCTCAGTGCATTTAAAGAAGCAGCTTTCAAAAAACGCCTTAAAGTAATGCTGAAAAAACAAGGGAAATTGCTTAACAGGGTGCCTATACTGTAGTGTTCAGAAGCAAGAACAATTAGAAACAATTCACTGAAAAGTCTACAGAAAATCTTGAATCCTTTATAACATCCAACTATGAACATGCATACACAACACAAAAAGGTCACTGAAAAACAAAAAAGTGCTAATTTATTTTCAAAAATTTATGAAGCTATTTAGAGAACTGACATCTAGATGTTGTAGTTCATTTTTTTTCTCAGAAAATAGAAAGAACAGGCTTTGCAGTGAATTTTAGCTCAAACAATGCAATGCAGATGGTGATTTTTCTTGATTGATTTGAGGAGTCATTAGCTTCAATGGTTAAACAAATCAGCCTCCCGAAAGTGCATGTTTGGGGGTTGGGGTAGATGGTGGTGAATCTGATTCAGGGAATAAAGATTCCAAGAAGAGAATGTGCTGTCCATACTCCTCTAATTTCTACAAGATGAAACTGCAGAAGGTTTTTCAAAAAAATTACTGACAAAACAGAGAGCCAAGGTCCATGACCTGGAAATGAGATTAGATGGACCGAGGCCCTCCAGGTTGGAGAGTGAAGTGGTTCATGTTCTTAGTACAAGAAAAGGACTTCCAGTGGCTCATTGGCGTAATCACTGTATGTTAACACAAAGGAAAAGCCTGAACCAAAAAAATAGCTCAGGACTAATCAACTATGAAGGAACCCACGAGATTTTTGGCATCAACCAAAACTCAAGTACTTGTTACTCAACAATTGTGATCTATTTTCATGAATGTGGCAAAATTATTGTCTCTAGGGAAGTGTCATGTAACAATGTCATATAATAATGGAGAATTATTAAAAACAGGAAAGGCACAAAACAAATATGCAAATGGCAGAGGCATAAACCAATCTCATGGTGTAAAATAAAAGTATACTGTAAATGCATCTTAACCATTCAAGATATAATACATTTTTAATCCCATCATTAGTATTTGTGTGTATATGTGCACTTATGTGCATACAGTCTGCTATTGATGTTGTAATACTGGTACAGACTACATTGAATTCTTAGAATTACCTGTCTACTTAAACTTGTCATCAATATGTAACTAAGATGATTTGATTCATAAAGGATATATCTTTTTTTGTACAGTAGCAAAAGCAGCATTTGAATTTTTAGAAAATAATAAGGTTTAAAATGTCATTAAACTGGTGTTTTCTTATATTTCATTGGTTATTACGGATCCAAGAAGCAATGTTTTTAGTCTCTGATTTTTTTTCATACCAAGGATTTTGCCCCTCAGCACCAAAGCCTACATCCTATGAATGGACTTTGATCTCTCCTTCTTTCCCCATAAGTACAGGGTTGGGTGCACTCTTCTATTGGCTTTTAAAAATTCAGTAGGAAATCAATAAATACTTCCTGTTATCTATTTCCTATTACCTGAATGAAAGGTTGAGTGGACACCTCACATGAAAAAGACCTTGTCCCCAACCACATGCTAAAAACAAAGATGATAAATCAGAGTACCAGCCTCCAAGATTTCAAAGAGTAAGAAGTGATTAAGACGACTGAAATTATAACCCAGAAATTCCATTTATAGCTCTGATAAAATAAACATCAAAACCTTCCCTGGAAACAGCAAGAAGGAAGCATGCTGCTTTCTGTTTTTCCTCCTCCCAACAACAACAAAAATTAATGAGACATGTGATGTGAAGGACCAGGATACGTTACAGGACAACATTTTCAACATTTATCTTTAAGTGCAGCAGTGGGTCAGTCTGATATGTTTTAGAGCATCATAACTTGTGTTTAAAGAATTGGTTTGCATTGACGGTAATAGCAAAAAATAAAATCCTGTTTACAAAACTCCAATATCATGAAAAGCAAACTTCTTCTATATATCCCTGATCAATGCATTAGCTGCTCCACACACTATTCAATATTCCTCCTAAAATGTCTCCACACAACAAAGGCTTGTGGACAGAGAGTATCTTGTAGCCTCTTATAATGGGATTTGACAAAAGCCAGCCACTTTAGGCGGCTCAATCAATGTTAATTGAAGCAGAAGTGATTCAAAGGCAAATAGGAGTCCTTGAGAGGTGAAAGGGGGCTTTGGGATTGTGACTCTCTCCTTTTCCCATTACCCCCTTAGATTTAATTACTTGTCTAGCCTGTGAATTGTAATTTGATTTGCCATCAGGTGACTCTTGCTGGGTCTCATATGTTAGCTGAGTCTTTCATTTAAAAGAAAACTATCTTGTAACCCAGGGATGTGCCTGTTTCACAGAAAGGAAATCACTCTTTGGCAAGGGAGTCTCAGATTTGTAAGGCAGGTCTCCATCCTAGTTCCAAGCACCACAGAGCGATCTGCTGAAGGACAAGGGGAGAAACTCTTGTGATTTGATAATATTGTATTTTCTCTAGAACACTATTGTTTTAAGAAATGACCTGCACCAGTATTTTGTAATTTATTTGGAGACTTCGAGAAGCAGATTCTGAGATACGATATAATGGTCAAATTACTTTTGAGGCAGTCCCAAAAAAATACATACTTTCAAATGACATGGAAAGACAGAGAAGGAAAAGGAAGTCACTGGGTTTGCAAACAAGTTATTCCATGAACAACTTGAGTGTCATCTCAACACCAGAGGAACTCAGGCTGGTACAGCACATGTCTCGGATCACAGAAGGGGTAGAAAAGGATCTGCTAACTTCTCTGGCAATTCTCCTCAGTCATGATTGAGGGATTCTCTTTGTCGTAAGAATAACAAACACATCATGACCTTTGACTGGGACACACACAATCAGACAAATCCCTCAGGATTGTGGACAAGGTGTCAAATACAATGATTAGAACCTGTCTGCAAAAGTCATTCTTCAAAGAGAAAGAGTAGCAACCTTCTGGGTCAGCTGTTGTAGGGAGCCAGTGGAGAGAGATAATTTTGCTCAAGAATTTCACACTGTCTCATCTATAGATTAGTCCCATGAAGTAATTTGTTGTTGTTCTTATTGTTGTTTGGGGGCATACCCGGTGATACTCAGGGGTTACTCAGGGCTCTGCTCTCATGGATCACTTCTGGCAGGGCTAGGAGAACATATGGTGCCGGGGATCGAACCTGGGGATTCGAACAGCTTGCACAGTTGCCTTCCACGTGCAAGGCAAGTCCCTACCTGCTGTACCTCTCAAGCCCCTAGTGCCATTAACTCTTTTTTTTTTTTTTTGCTTTTGGGTCACACCCGGCGATGCTCAGGGGTTTCTCCTGGATCTGCACTCAGGAATTACTCCTGGCGGTGCTCGGGGACCATATGGAATGCCGGGATTGAACCTGGCCGGCATGGGCCAGCCGTGTGGGCCAGCCGCGTGCAAGGCAAACGCCCTACCAACTGGGCTATCGCTCCGACCCCAAGTCCCATTAATTCTTAAGATAGCTTTTGAGATCAATATTTACATTCATTAGGATCTCCCCCATATATGAAACAATGAAACCAAAATTCTAATGAAAGAGGAATTTTGCATAAGGTGGGCTGAACCGGGACCCTTTCAGAGATTAGTGCTATGGGAAGTACTCAGGAGAAGACCCTAATTAATAGATGCAACTTACATATATATATACATATATATGTATGCATATATACATATATATGTATATATATATATATGTAAGTCTTTATATATATAAAGACCTCAAAAGGTTAGACTCAAAGACAAAAGTCCATACAGCCTATAAAAACTGTGATCCACGTGAGAAAGAAGCTGGGCACAGTGTTCAAAAACCAAAATTTAAAATCACAGTCACCTGTTTTTCTTCCCAGTCCCTCATCAACCGGGAGACCAGTAAGTCCAGTTACGGCATATCTCAATTTCTCACCCAAATAGTGGAATCTGACAGTACCTACCTCAAGTATAAATAAAGTACATTCTTTGGGGATAACTGATTAAAACAGTACTTGGAAGATAAAGCACTTGTTCTATTAACAGTCCTGACCAGTGTGTTAGATCTTTGCCCAACAACTAGCTTATAGTAAGTATCTAATAATTACATTTACTATTGCATTACAATTGTCATTTTAAGGATGGAAGGTAAAAAGCTGAAAACATTCTTATGTATGGCATAAAATCCATGGACACAGGTATGCTATATGCCAGAGCAATCAGAGAACAATTTTATTTGAAGCCTGACTCATTAAGTGAATAATAAGAGCTCTTGTCTTGCTTTCACATTCTGGTGTACTTTGATCATTTCACATGCAGTGCTGGAGAGAGCTGAGGTTTCCTCAAAAAGCACTTTCTACCAGTGACAGTGTCATGAAGCTTGAAAAAGGTCTATCTCAAGCTATCTCAAGGTCTATCCCCAGGGTCTCTTAGTTACTAAGCATGAGTCTGCCCTTCCCTCTGGTAGCATAAGCCTGGTCTAAACTAATAGGAACAATTGTGGCTTTTATATGCATGTACACACTTTCAATCCAAAACGCACTTTCAATTTAATCAGTTATGTCATCTCAGTAAAGACAGTGATCTTATTACTCGAAGGAGGAATGAGAATGAAGAAGTACTTGGCTATGTAGCCAATGGGAGGAGCAGCAGGTTGTCTTCTCCTGAATTTGGTCCCTTCATCGTCATCCTTCTTTGAAAGCTTTATCCAGAGAGGCTTAAGAAGCTATTTAGATAGTCAATGTTATCAATCAAAGCAATTAGAAAGTTCTTTCAATTCTTTTTATTTGTTTATTATTTATTTATTTATTTGTTTTATTTTTGCATCACATTCAGCAAGGCTCAGGGGTTATTCCTGGTGCTGCCCTCTGAAATTACTCCTGGAAGTTCTTAGGGGGACCATATAAAATGCCGGGAATCAAACCCAGTTTGGCTATGTGCAAGACAAATACCCAACCCATTGTGCTATCACTCTGGCTCAGTTCTTTTAATTCTTTATTAATAAATCAACCATTTCTGGAATGCTCCCACCTCCCAGTGTGTGCCCTTGTGTGGCATTCCATTCGGGTGGTCCTTTTTACAGGCACCTATGACTATTATTCATTAAAGCAAATTTCATATTGCAAATTTGCATGTGGAACTTGAGAGTCACGGAATTTGTACCTTGTGCTAGAATCTCGGACAAATCAACAGGACTGTAGCGTTAAAGCAGATGATACTGACCCCAAAGGGGTATGGCATGACTGCAGACAGCTAGGAGCTAGAGGGAGCTCAGTGTCGAATGCCTTGCATGTGCGTAGCTCAGGGTTCACACTTACGGGAAAAAAAGACAGCTCCAGATGTAAGAGTTGACTATCAAAATGCAGTGCAGCCCACTCACTCTCATCCCATGTATAGACAGACAACCGGGGGCCTTTGTGACATTTCTGAGAAAGCAATTTTGTTGGACAGATTCCAGCTCTCTGGCAGCCCAAACACACCCTAAACTTTAAACAGAGCTGTGTGGACACAGTGTGGCAGAAACTTGACAAAGACTATGTTGCTGAGTCAACTGGAAATGTTTTATTGCCAGGCAGACACAGTTGCAGAACACAGGTCAGGGATACCACAATTTCCATAACCCAAACAAACAAGCACCCCACATTCTTTATTTCCATCAACAGGGCAGATCCACAGGCAAATCTGAACAACACTTTTGATGAGGTCAGCTGATGTCCAATTCCTGAGTTGCCTTAGAAAAATCACATTTGGAAACCATCCACTTACTCCTGCTTTTCTTACTTTCAGGGTATTTGAAGCCGCTTTTGATATTTATAATTTACCCACCCTTCTGGCTGCAGGATCAGACAGGAATTACATTTCAGCTTACAAGGTTTGTATTTCTCTGTAGCGTAACATATATATCAAATAGTGTACAAGAGCCTCAGGTATAATATATGTTTGATTATATTTCAACTGTAAGCAATACCACACTGTGATCGCTTCAGTAGCTAAGCAAATGTGACTCGGACCATTACCTAGATCCAAATTTAAAAAAAAAAAGAAAGAAAGAAAATGTACTTTTAATCTAAGGATCAGTACAATACAAATCAAACCACACAGCCCCATTTACCAGACAACCTGGAACTGCAACCCAGAAAATCCCTAGGAACAGAATTTGGTCATGAGCACAGCTCATTTCAATATTGAATTATACTTCTAAAAACCCTCTTTCCTTCCAAAACCCAGGACCAGGAGAAGCCAAAGAAAAGACAAAAGGGGGAGAGGGGTGGAGCCAAGCATCCAAAATGCATCCAAAACTGTATGGCAGAGCAGAAACAAGCCAGTCCAGAGCTGCAGTTCAGAGCAGTTCCCTCTAAAGAGGAGCAGGACTTGATTTCCACTGTCCATGCTTCCTGAGGTCAGCTGCACTGTCTCTCCTGGGCACCAGTACCATCTTCCTTAGAGTCCCTCAGGAGCTCCCAGGGCACTAGTAGGTAGTTGATCCTTTGACCAAAACGAGGGGCCTGTGGAAGGACACAGGAAAAAGCCCATCAGGCACCGGCCCAACCGTCTGACAGCTGAAGACTGAGAGAGTCAGGGGCAGAGAGAAGAGGGATGGTTCCTCACCTCCTCCAGGTTCGAGTCCTGCGCCTCTCAGGAAGGGTGGCTTTATGTTTTGGATCAACCAGTGGCTTGGAATCTTTGAGATCTGGTAGTGAGCTCACTGTAGGACCCGTCACCTTTCAGTCCATGATATCTCTGTTGACAAGAAGATAAAGTAAATAACCTGGCAGTACTGGTCTAGAGAATCTTGAGGAGATACAAGAGAACAACACAGACATATGAAAAAGAGAGAGGGGAGAACAAGAGAGAATAAAACTCAGAAAGGATACTCTACCTGCCACCTTTCCCGGAATTCCCTGGGCAGCTGGATCCTGGGTCGGAGGCTTGAAGTGATTTCTAAGACTGCCCAGAGGTTCAAATGTGTGAAAGGTCAGGAAGCATCCACTGCCATGCAGGCACCTGAACTCAAAACTCTGCATCGTGAGAACCTCAGTCAGCCTTGCCCCAACTCTCCTGAGTGGATTCTGTCACTGCAATACTACGACAGAGAGCAGAGTGCAGTTGAAAATTAGCAGGTGGTCCTCCTTCTTCCTTTGCCCAGGGGTGGTAGTCAAGGAAATGGCAGGGCATGGGAGCAGGAGTGGAATCAACAGCCACCATTAAGTTCTTCTCTTTAATGACTTCAGTCTTCAAGTCAGCCCACTCTCAACTTCCCACCAAGTGATAAAAGCTCTATGTAGATTCCAAAAGGCCCATGGTCCATGCCCCTTGATTCAATCTAGCATTGCTTGTGAACTTGAATGCATCATCCGGATTCTGGAACAAGTTTCTATGCCACCCAGGCTTCCTTGTGGGGAATAATTCCAGATACTTGCCTCCACTGGTGACCTTCCTCTTCCCAAAACTGTTGGGGAGCCCAAGGCTATCTCTGTCCTTCATGAAACCTATCTTCCTGGAAGACAGAATGGGTATCATCCTAGTTCTGGGAATCATATGGTACACTAAGAATGAGAAGTATCCAAGAGAAGTGTGTCCGAACAAACTCAGAAACCAATGACATTTGAGGTCTGTCCAGGTATACATCATACAGAGGCCACATTGTCCACAGAATATAAAAGCAATAATAAAATCAAAAGTCAGACTTCTTTTGACTATGATCACACACTGGGAATTCTAAACAAAGTTGGTGACAAAATCCTATTCCCCCATGAGGCCTCCCTGGGTCCATCGCTGGAAACTTCTCCTGGCATCCTCATCTTGCTCTTGTTCTGTGTGCCTGGATCATTTTCCCAAGTCTCACCTGACCATATCCTACTCACTTTCAAGACCCCTTTCAAGTTTTACTCCTTCATTGCTAATACTCCTCTTAATATGGAGTAAGCACTTCCTCTTCTTAACTCCTAAGATAATTTATCTGAATTCTTTATTTTTTCTTATATAATTAAGCATGTAAGTATTATCTTCATTATTAGCATACAACAGATACAGTAAAATATTCGGGATTTAGAATCAAGCCTGGGTTAGATTCTCAACCTGAATAACCTATATAAAGCTGTACTTGCTAATAAATCTCTTTAGCCTGTTTTAACATTGATATAATGGGGGAGAACATCACAGGATTATTGCATTAATGTAGTTAATAAACACAAAATACATAAATATCAGCTGTATACTCTCCATATTTTGTTACATCTTTTTAAATCTCATCTTTCCATCCTGGTCTTCCTTCTCTATTCTTGCAGAACATACCAAAATAAACTATAAATGTCAAGTATAGCAATGCTAAGGGTTTTGAAAATGAAAGCTAGAATACCTCCACATTGATCTGTTTGGAGGATTACACAAAGATATGTGTTAAGTTCTTAGATAAGAATCTGGCATATAATACAAGTTTTAGAAAATATTTTGAAATAAGATAATCTTGTGAGTTAATACAGGATTTCCTGACTCTAGAAAGCACTCAAAATATAGTCAAAATACTTCTGTTTCAAACTTTTTCTGTTTTCCCCAATTAGAAATGTCAGGGGTAAATGAAGATTGTAGAGTGTTTAGAAAATTGCATTAGGTCAGAAATCATAGAATTTCCCCTCCTTTAATAATATATACAGAAAACTCATGATGTACCAGGTGAGACGCTAAGACTTTACAAATAGTGTTTTATTTTAGCCTCATCCTAACCCCATGAAAAGTTTCCCAGACCACACTTAATCCACTGAGATAGGATGGAGGAATAGATAGGGAGGCTAGGTGACCTGCCCGTGGGTTTACAGCTCATTAATGCAGAGACAGATTTGCTGCCTAGGTTGTAGACACACAGTCTCAACTACTATGGGTCAACTGTAGAACATTCTATTATGAGGGATAAGTTTTGTCATCTCTATCCACATCTAGCGACTGAGCTCTTGAAGTAGGCTAATGAACCAAAACTGTAAATTTTAAATTTGATATAACTGCCATTAATTCAAACAGCCATGTATGGTGGAGGACATAATGGACAGCTCAGGTCTACTGTATCTTACTGGCCCTGCATAAGCCCAAAGAATTAATGATGGAGATGCCATAATTTACCTGAGGATGAAGTCAAAGCAGAACCTTCAAAAGAAACAGCAAAGCTATGCTAATTATGAAGCAAACACTTGGAGCAAGAGAAGTGATGGTTCGATATTCGGCCTTGATAAATGAAATTATGCACTCACGGGACCTGTCTATTTTTTCTTAATTTTTGAGTCACATCGAATAGTGCTAAAGTATTACTCCTGGCGCTCTGCTCAGGGATCACTACTGCTGAGGCTCACATGAGATGGTTGGGGATAAAACCAAGGTTGGCTACATGCAAGGCAAGTGCCCTGCCCAATGTACTATCTCAAGACTCCTAGCATCTCTTTTGTTCCTGTTGTTGTAAGAAAGCATAATTATTTCTTAGGCCAATATGATCATCAAATAATTCAGCTTATGAGAGTGTGTATTTGCCTCCACCTGAAACTACTTAAGATGATAGCATAGCACACATACACAATACTTAGCAGAGGGATTAGGGCAAACAGATCAAGTGATGGACACATACCAAGTCTGGGAGAAACCTAAGGCTTAATTCCTAGCACCACATGGCCCTTCCTCCCCCAAGCAACGAGTGCATCCATAGTATCCCCTGAGCGGTGTTGGAGAAAGCCCGGATATCTCTAGTATTTCTGTGCCTAAATATGGTAGACTAATCATTGGTAAAATACCACAGGAAGTTGTCCTGTATGCATTGGCAATACCTGGTGCTATCATTTTTTTTTATCTGTGTGTTTTAGAGGGAGAGCAGAAGGAAGAAAAGACAGATTTATTATAATAAATAAGGTGGATTCCACCTCATTTTTTTCAATACACATGTGGATACCATAGAATGAGCAGAATATGATATAAATCTTTTCTCATCTTAACAGAATCTCCATTCTGTATGTGAATATAGTTGAGTATAGTGTTCATATTGATATTTCTCTAATGCCCTGACTTTAGAACTTAATCACTATGACTGCCCCCAAGACAAACAAGGGCTCATAATGTTATTCTCTATTAAATTAAGCTATTATATGCATACTATTATTATGATTATTTTTATAATGGAATAGTAATGCTCTTTAAGACTGAGCTCTTGGGTGATTTCTTGTTCTTACTGACTCACTGAAATGCAACATTCTCAAACTCTAATTTTCTCATCTGTCTCTGTCTTCAGGTCTCTATCACTGTCTCTGACTGTCTTTGTTCCTCTCTCTCTCTCTATCTCTCTCTGACTCATATCTGACTCCAAACTCATTCTATTTTGTGATGTTAAGAGAGAAGTTTCCCTTATCACCTGCTGGTAGAGTTCCACCACTTAACTAGAGGCAAGAGAGGGAAACTGGTTCTATATTTGCTTCCAATTTTGTCGGCATGGTTCAGATAATTTCAACCTCATAGTAGCAACTGGTTCCAGTAAGGCAAATGATTGCACATTGCAGTCTTTGCCCCAGAAAAGTCCTTTTGCTGCTTTCAGAAACAGCAGCATGGCCGGCAGTCCTTCAGCAGAAGAACTCACTCTATGCTCACATTGAAGTGTTTATTATCCCAAATTCTTTCCTTTATGTTTAAACCCTAGAGGTGGAGCTGCTTCTTGTCTGACCATCTCTGAAAACAGAACCATAGGTGGAAAGCCTTTAAGCCTTTGGCATTGTCCAACAAGAGGTTAACAAATAACAGGAGACCCTGTTCTAAAATATAACATTGGCACTTTAAACACATTACAGTAATAGAGTTGGTGAAAACAGCTGTTCTTATTCTGCTTGACTCCCACAACCCATTCTTCTCAAAAACAGGTTGTGAAATCCTCCCGTGAAGAAGACCTCTCTCACCTCTCAGAGGGAAGGGACACCAAGAAGAATTCCAACAAGGCTTACAGAGCTTCCCTCAGTGTACCGCTCTGACCTCAATCTCCATAACCTACCACATTTTTCATGAGTGTCACTAGAACCTGGGATAAAGACACTCAAATCTAATAATTTCTGGGTCTCATTTGCTGGTAAAGGCTCCACTGTCATTAATTTGTGTGCTTCTATCCTGCCTTAATGATTTAATTAATTGTTAAAGCAGGAATCCTAACAGATATAAGAAAACATTTGCTCCCCTATATCACTCTTCATAGTCATTTCTTCTGCTAACGTAATTTGGGTAGCAGAGTGTGAAAGTGAGACAGTGACAAAGTCGAGGTCAAGGTCAAGATTTCAATGCCTGGAACCACCACATGCAATCAGGGTGATATTGACAGTTCTGCCACGTGATCAAAGGAAGCTATGCTGTCTGTGATAACCCTCTGCTTCATCTAGTCATAATGAGGAGCACAAGTAAAGGAATAACCCCAGCGAGCATTGCTAAAGGATGTGTGAGCACCAAGTACAAAATATGCAATACAAAGTGAGCACATTTATGAGTTCTACAACAACCCCCAGTAGGTACCAGAACCACAATGAAAAAAAGTAAGACCTCCAGGAAGCCTTTATTACAAGTGCCACTATTAATGAAGTGTAGTCAGAGGCCACAGCAATAGGAGAGTGGGTAAAGTGTTCCCCTAACACTGGCCAACCCAGGTTTAATCTCCAACATTCCATATGGTACTCCAAACACTACCAAGAGTATTTCCTGAGTGCAGAGCCAGGAGTAACATTGAGCATAGCTGGGTGTAGCCCAAAACAAACAAATAAAAAATGAAGTGCTACCATCAGTAGCACCTAAGCTGATTATGTGAACATAATCATCCAATGTGTGATCTGCGATGAATACCACTACTACAATAAAAATATATGCCAGCACCAAGGTCAGATGTGCGTGCATGTGTGAGATTGCTGATCTTCACAAAATGAAGTGAAGGATAGGAGGAAGAGGAAGGAAAATGAGGTGATTTATGCAGCGTCTTTATCCTAGCATGTCCAGCTACTCCATTCTTTACTTTCCATCTTCTATTGAAAACATAAGAATGCATGAGCATATCATAATACCGCCCTACATTTTTCCCAGATAATAGCCACCAATAAATTACCAGCATATGCTGACATTCTGCTCTAGATCTCCTCTGCCTCACATCTTAATACAGAAATAGAGCACATCATTGCATATGGTTTAACAGAGTAGTAAACAATCAAACCCTGAGATGCAATCACTGAGAACTCATTCCTTGGTACATCTTCCAGGACAGGTAAAACATATGAATGTTCCAAACAAAGAAATACAAGCACATGGAACCTTTTTTGAGGACTTTTGACAACACCCAAGTGCAGGGCTTCTATAGCAATGTGCTAACAATGAAGTCAGATGAACAGTAGCCCTCTGCAGTTTCAACCTGGCCACCTGCCGGCTCCAGAGAAAGTAACCACAGGAGGATACTATATCACCTCAGATCTACTTGAGAAGCCGTGACTACAACATCCCAACCCCCTCTCCTATATTTTACCCTTAATAAATGCAGCAGGACATTTGGGAGGAAGCTCTCACTGATTGGTGGGCACTTTCTACCTTCAACCCAGTCACTTTAAGGAAATCCTGGTACCCCAGAACATCTCCAATCACATTCAATCAATGCTTTTTGTTTCTAATTGTGTCTGGTGGAAGAATCAATATTTCAAGTCAGATAAACTGGCCATCCCACGACCCAGGGTACAATTCATATGCTTGCTAGTCCCAACATGGTCTATGACAGACTGGCACACAGATAATGGATCTTCATATTCTGGGCAGTCACCACTGTTTGGATCCTCTGACCCCAAAAACCACTCCAACCTTCAGCTGACTTCAGCTGGTAACTTAAACCTTCTTCCTCCCAGGATCTGAGTCATACTCCATGGAGAAAGTTGCAGAAGGAAGCCTATGTTCTAATTTGAAGGTTGTCTTCCCATTGTTCATTGAATTGCTGGAGCAGGCACCCATTAATGTCTCCATTCATTGGGAATGAGGTCCATTATTGTTACTGTTTTTGGCATATTGAATACACCACGGGAAACTTGCCAGGCTCTACCGTTGCTCTGGGTTCATCCCAGGGGCCCAGTCTTTTCTATGTCAGCCCGTCAACCACCCATGTTCGAGGTGTTGCAGGTGTGGCTGCTGTGCCCAGCTGCGTTGGCAGGTGGCAGATAGGAGACAGCCTTGTCCACACTCAGGGCTCTGTCTTGTGGGCCCTGGATGGTTGATGGTCTAACATAGAAAAAGACTGGACCCCTGAGATGAACCCAGAGTCATGGCAGAGCCTGGCAAGCTACCTGTGGTGTATTTGATATGCCAAAATCAGTAACACTAATGAACCTCATTCCCAGCAAATGGAGATGTTACTGGTGCCCGCTAGAGAAAATCAAAGAACAACAGGAAGACAAGTGATACAAGTGATACAAGAGATACATAGAATTTATTAAACACATATTTGAATACACATCCAGAGCTGGATCAAATCCCTGTCTCTCTCTCTACCTTGTATTCTCCCTCCTGATTTTACCTTTTGATATCTCCCAAATAAATCCCTAGTTCTTCAAACCTGGTTTAGAATTTTTCCTGGGGAACCAAAACTTTGGTAGTTGAAAACTACCAAAACTACCAAATGATTTTAGTCATTTCAGTATCTGTCTTAACTTTATGTACATACAGATAAACACATACATACACATCCATCCTCCTGTTACATTCATTGGATTATAAACAAAAATATGTCTGGATGACAACTGGGTTTGCTTGTAATTTGCTTGAATCCTCTCCTGTAACTTGATGAGATGTTCAAAAGCCAGGAGCCCATCACCTCTTTCATCCATAATTTCACTGTCTGGCATGATGCTTAGTAGATTTAGTATTCAAGTAAGGCTGGAACAAAAGAGGCCAACTGATCAACTTTGTTATCCAATGGACTTGTCAATAGCAGGGACGATCCTAAAGAAGGAAATTGTGATGCTATTTTCAAACATTTGAAGAATGAGTCTGAAACCCCAGAAAAGAAGCTGACATTGACACAGGATACTGAGTCCAACTCCAGCAGCCCCAGGAAAATGCTGAACCTTCCAGGCCAACAGGATGGGAGAGCATACAATTGGCATTATTGGGTAGATTCCTTGAGTCTGCTTCTCAGAGATCGATGCAGAAGCAGAGCTAGAAACACCAGGGTGAGGTCCATCCTTAGAGATCTTTTCTGAAAAACCAGGGCCTCTGCTGAAAACGAGTAGCCATCTGACTTCAAAGGGAATTGGAGAACTGGGTACCAGAGGTGACAAATCAAAGCAAGTAAAAAGGCCCCGTTTGACCCTTCTATACTCTAGAAGTGAAGACTGCGGGCAATGCACCAAGACTCCTGACTACAAACACTACCTCGGCTACATGCTTTGCTTTGTCCCTTCCTGTCTTTCCAGGAAGACTTTATGCCTTTCCCCTTTCCCTAGGCACAATACACTCTGGCTTATTGGACACTGTAGATCTGGAAACTTTATTCACTAGTTCTCCCAGGAAAAGAGATTCCAAAGACCTTCTAAATCAAAGAAAGGTGAAATGACACTCAGTGTTATTTCAGAAGTGTATTTTGTTGCATTATCTTCTAAGCCTTTTACAACTGACAATCCAGATAAGGTATTGATTAAACAGATCACTCCACATCCCCAACTTGTCTGCTAACAGAGTTCACGGCAATAACCTTTTAGCCCATCCCGCGGAGTCTAGTGCTTTGAGAGTGAATGGCCCCTCACCACAGGCAGGAGTCACGTGCAGTCAGCATCTCACGCTTTGCCCCAGCTCCAGGTGCTAGGGGCACGCCTGCTACAGAGCGAAGCCTTGCACCAGCAATGGGATTCTAAAGAACATTTTTAAAGGCTTTATGTGGGGAAATCACATCAACATATGGCTTTACATAGATCCTGCTGATTGAGGAATTTAGATTCTATAGCAGCTTTCTAAAAATAATCCTAATTTGAATGGAGAGTCCAGCACTCTACAGAACCCACATGGATTTTTCCCCCGTCACATGGGTACATCAAGATGCCACAATGACAGCAGACAGCACAATGGAAAGAAACTGCAAACAGAATTATAAACAGATATAACAATGGCCAAGAAAGAAGCCAGAATTAAGAAACATCATTACTAGAGACCTCTAAACACCAAATAAGAGGCACAAAACATACTTTTAATTTTTTCCTCTGCCTTTATTCCCCTACCTACAGAAATTTATATAGAAATTTATCTGACAGCCAGATAAAATTCACTTAGGAAATATAAAAGCATGTATTTGTGATGCCCTGAAAATAGACACATCAGCCATAACAATTAGTCTCAGAATAAAGTTCTACATGAGCTGGTCAGTTCAAAAGGGATTTGAACACTGTTTATGGGGAAAATGCCCTGTTAATGTTCTCAAACCTGAGAAATATTTGCCAATGGAATGTTTAATTATAGTTACTTTCACAGCCACATGACTACTGAATGAGAATCATAGTTAGAAAAGAATAAAAGAAACACATTCTAGCACATTCTGGGTTCTTCAAATATCTGTGGGTGAAGACTGCATGAATACATCACATGTTCTTAAAAAATTAACCTCCATAAAAGAAAGACTTCAGCACTTTCCTAAAAGTCAGGATAAAAATATCCCATACTCAGTCCCAGCAAAATATTCATACCATGCCAAATTGTACACAAATTTGCACTGAGCTAATCAGTGACGAGTAAACAAGTAGCAAGTAATATTAAGCATGTAATATTAAGCATGACCCTTTAGGAGTCTTAATATCTTATGTAGCTAAATACAACTAAGTTCAGTTGAAATAAATCCTAAGTCAGTCTGCTCTCCCCCTTAACATGCCCCCACCTTGCTTTTAAAGCTTTTCTTTTCTTTCACCCCAAACTACATTTGTCCTTTACAAACTTTGGGTGTAATTAATCAGGTATGGACAAGGAATTGTTTATTACATGAGTGTTTTTATGAGGCTGAGAGTCAGCTCCTCAAATAAGGTCCTACTCATGGACCTTTCAGTTCCCCTTCTTGACTTTTTCAACTAGAGAATAAATTCTCTGAAGGTTGAAGCTCTTTGTTATGCATGCTCCATTTGAAAGACTCCTAATGCCTAGTAAGGTGATGGAGAAAGAGCTGAAGTGGCTATATTTTCTAATAAAAATAGGATGCTCATTGTAATGGGAGATATCTTGCAGAGCTGCCAAACCTCGATTACACATTCCCCAGGCTGTCAAGGTTAGTTTCCAGAGAGGTGTTCCTGATGAAGATAGTGCCAATCAGCTCTCCTCCTGGAGGGCTTCCAGGGTTTTCTAATTTATTCCACTCCCACTTTTATCTGTAGCTGGTGCTTGAAGATTGAGGCCAAGAGAGAATAGTATAACGAAACAATTTTGTCTAAATGACTCTTAGCATTCCTGTTTCCTCCTAGCTTTTCACTCTAAAAATGAGAACACTGAGAAGATTCTAAACCCAAGAGAGTTGCCTACGCAGCTGACTGACATCAATACTGCAAAAGCTTTGCTAGCTAACCACAACATGGAAGAAGTGCACATTGCTCCGCCCATATCAAGTCACTGAGCAACCCTAAGACTTTCCAGTCTCCCAAAGGTCCCTTCCTCCCTTGCCTTTTGTATACTGCTGCTCACAGGAAACAGGGAAGTGGCTGTTTCTCTTTCCTAATTCTCCAAGTTGGCCTCACTGACTTTCCTGTAAGATGGACTCAAGGAGTAAGAAAAAATTGTGTGCATGTCTATGGAATTGGTGATACACAATGAGTACTTACGTAGCTGATGGGACCTCAGATAATGCTGGCCTTCAACTGCCCCATCTGTAAAATGGGAATGCTAAATGTTTTGATGACACTAACCTTCTCATATTTAGAAATAAAACCTACACACTTGTTCATAGTCACTGGAGCTGTCAATAAGAAAGTCCCCTTGGCTGTATTCCAAGATGATTTTTAAACTCAGCTCACAAAATAGGTTTAAGAGAGTTTTGCATCCAAGTCTACAGCAGTAAATTTCCAATCTATCAAGCCTTCCAAAGTTGTGACCCTGAGAAACCAAGTTCCTAGGCAGGAAATAAATATAAACAGAATCCACATTTGTCTGTGTGTGGTCTACACAGCTGCAAACAGATTACTCAACCAGGGCAAACATAAGAGGTGCCAACATCAAACCCAAATGGTTACAGGCCCAATTATATCTAAACTCACCTTCCTGAATTTGAAATATCACTTATTCTGGAGAAACGCTCTGTCTGTAAAGCCTTGCAAAAGAGGAAGTTTGCCAGGATGGCTTTCATTCCTGTGGATGTCATGAGGAAGAAGCCAAGGAGAACAACTAACTTGCTAGGCTTTGTGGCAAACCTCTTAACACCTTGATTTGGGAGATGTAGAAATCTTTCATTTAATCTATAAATCACAAACTCACGGAACTCCAGGTTCTAAAGGTGACACAGAGAAATGAAGAGAACTTGGCAGTATTGACTGAAACATGAAAACACAAGAGTGAGTGTCAAGGGTCACTAATGATAGATGGTTTAGGGGGCTAGGACGGCCATAACATCCTTATTTTTCCAACAGAGAGATAAACATCCAGTTTATTTATGAGAAGCTTTCTTGCATTAGACAGCTGTCAGATTAAAAAAAAGTTTCAAACTACTGTGGCAAAGAAACCAATGGGACAAATTTGACTTGTACGCAAACAAATTCCCAGGTTTTATTTTTCTTTCTGTTGATAAAATTGTGCACTTGAAAAAAAATAAATCAGACTCCAATGATTTCAAGGTAAACAGAGTAAGAAGGATGTAAGTCTAGGGATCAGAAAACCTGAATATTTGTCCTGGTCTGACATGTTTGTACAAGGTGGACAAATTGATTTACTTTCAGAAGATTTCATTAAGTTCTATCTGAAATGGAGCCACACCATACGGCTGTTGTGAGTATTACATTAGGAAGAGCCAAGATACATGAAAAGTGCTTGGTGCAATGCTTACTATGTCACACAGGCTACTTTTTATACCTCAATGTCCTTCACTGAAGGTTAAGGATAATAATCATCTTAACCATGTAGAGTTGTCACTTAAGTAGAGTAATACACCAACAAAGTAGCAATAGAGATTCTATGCTGAGTATATATGTGGTGGTCACTGTTATTTTTAACTAGAAACTAGTTTTTAAAACAAACTTCTTTAGAAGCCAGAGAGATAGTACATAGGGTGAGGCATTTATCCTGTATGTGGCTGACACAGGTTCCATCCTCAGTACGCGATATGGTCCCCCAAACACTACCAGGTATGATACCTGAGCAGAATCACAGGGCCAGGAGTAAGCCTTAACTGCTAAGCATCACAGCATGAGGCCTAATACTCCTCTACCCACATGGAGGGAGACACCCAGAAGAAAAGACATAGAGTCAAGTACTACCAGGATGTAGGAAAGTCAAAATCAAGATGGCCACTTTCTGACTCCTGACTGAAACTTTCCATGAAATTCTAGTGTCTGCTAAATTCTTGGCTCACAAAGTGTTCTTTCTATGTTTTTTTTCATAAATATGCTTTATATAAAATATAGGTTGGTGTTTTGTTGCAATAACCTATGACTGTTATGATTTTTGCTTTTAGACTACACCTGGCAACGCTCCTGGCTCTGTACTGAGAAATAACTCCGAGTGGTGCTCATAAATCATATGAGGTACTGGGGATTGAACTCTGTCATATAAAAGACAAGAGTCTTGCCACTGTACTATCTTTCCAGCTTTCTGATATAACTGCTTAGTTTCTGACAAAGGAGAAGGGGACACACTAATTTCACTATTATATAAAAAATTAAAATAAGTTTATGGGTTTTTGATAAAATACTAAGGATCACTTAAAATCTATTGTACAAGGTGAGCTGCAGTCTGCTTCATTATATAAAATTAGAATGCTGCTTTCTTTTCTGTGACAGTCTAAAACCAACAACCCTTATGATGACAAACAGTAATGTGTTTGATGTCTTCAAGGAAAGAATGCTGTTCTATTTAGGTAGGTAAACAAAATTATTCCAAGTCGCTGTTTGGGCAAGCACGATTTATGTATATCAACACTCAAGATAAAATACTCATGATTCCCATACTATCATCTAGGAAAGCAAAACTGCATAAAGTAGTGTTTAAAAATCCAAGGTAGGAGAATGTACTGTTCATAGTCAACTAAATTGATGCTTTGTAATAGTTAGGCCTGAAAGAGAACTGTTCAAATTTCTTTTGCCACCCACTATTTTTCATTCCTTTGCACTACATTTCCTTCTTTTATTCTATTCTTCACACTTCATATCTCATTATAACCTGCTTTTAATTCATTTAGAATGTTTCTAAATGCCTGTGAGTTCCACCCAGGCTCTATAACTACCAGGTTGGCATCCATCTATTCAGAAAAGTCTATGTTAAATATGCAGAGCAGCACATTCTGACCAGACTCTTGGTAGACCCACAGAGAGTCAGCTCTTTTCTCAAAGAGCCCCTTCTTCTGCTGCCTCTTTTATGTTTCCCTTTTTCCCATTTGTTTAACGACTTAATGAATACTAATAGGATGCCAGTCATTGACCTGACTCGCCAAGGTGCATTGATTTAACAAAAATCTTGGGTGGCCATTTTTTACTTCTACCTGGGTAAGTTTTTGGATTTCAGACCCCCCCAAATGTACAATAGTTAAAAAAAAACTTTAAGATATGTAAGGCTTTTCTCATGAGAATGAGGTCTGTAATTGTTACTGGTTTTTGGCATATCAAATACGACCGGGTAGCTTGCCAGGCTCTGCAGTGTAGGTGGGATACTCTGGGCAGTAGGCTCTCAGTTCATGCATTTACTGATGAACCCACAGCATGCATGCATAAGCTATACATTTGAAAACATATGTGGTTCTCCAGCTAATCTGTACTTTTACTATTTTGTATTTCAGTAAGAACTCAGAAGAGTAAAGGGACTATTTTTCCTTATACCTCACAAATTTTTCTCCACCTTATTCCAAAAGAGAATGGGTTTATCTGCCTAAAGTAAAAAAATTGTAAAGGGGCTGGGGAGATATAGTGAGTTTGTTTTTTTATTTTTTTTTTAAATTTTTTATTATACCACCGTGAAACATACAATTACAAAGGTGTTCATAATTGGTTCTTGGTAATACAGTATTCCAGCACCCATCCCTCCACCAGTGCCCCATTTCCACCACCAATGTACCCCTCCCCCCCCCCGTCCCCCCACCCGCCTTAATAGCAGGTACCCCAGTTTCCTCTCTTTTCTCTCTCTATCTCTCTCTCTGTCTCTGCATCTCTCTCCCTCTTATTTTACACATTGTGGCTAGCCCTGCAGATATTTAGAGTTTATCACTTAAGTCTCTTTGTGTATATTCAGTGGTGAGTTTTAGGGAGTTCTTATTCAAAATCCTTTCCTTTCCCAAAATACACATGACCTTCAATTAACATCTCATGTTAGGAAGATATCTGTATATTAATGCCTTAAAAATGATGACAAAACTAAAACTGATTACTTTTTTACCTTCAATATTAAATTAGAAATTAATTTTCAGTGCTCATATTTCACAACTGTTCAAAGTACATATGAATATACACATATGCTGACAAAGGCTTGAAATTTAGCATATACTGCAAAAGGCACAGGGACAAACTCACACACGAATTAGGTAGCCAGTTCTTCATGAAGACAACCTGGGGCCTGAGGGATAGCACAGTGGGTAAGGCATTTGCCTTGCACACCACTGACCCAGGTTCATTGCTAGGCATACCATAAGGTTCATGGAGCACAGTCAGGAGTAATTCCTGAGTCAAAAATAGGATATATATATATATATATATATATATATATATACATACATGTATATATAATAAATATATAAAAGTCATCTATATATCCTGAATCAGAACTAGGATATATATATATTTATATATATATTTATATATAATAAAATAAATATATGAAAGTCATCTATCTAACAATTATAGACCTCAATCTCATGACCTGAATGAATGGTTTGAGGCTCTTCATGTTCCTGGAGTGAGCAGATGCCCTTGGGCTACACTAGCACATGACAGGACATATGGAGATGTTACTGGTGCCTGCTCGAGGCAAATCGATGAACAATGGGAAGACAAGTGATACAAGTGATACAAGGCTTTTCTCAAATAACCTATCTACTAACTCCTTCACTGTCTCACTCTATCACTGTCTTCCCGTTCATCATTGATTTGCTCAAGCTGGCACCAGTAACATCTCCATAAGCCCTGTCTCATGCAAGTAGAGCCCAATTGGCACCTGCTTGCTATAATGAACATAAAGAGCCTCAAACCATTCCATCAGGTCATGGGAATGAGGTCTATAATTGTTACTGGTATTGGCATATCAAATACAACACGGATAGCTTGCCAGGCTCTGCCGTGCGGGTAGCAAACTCTTGTAGGCATCTCTAAACGCAGCATTTATTGAGGAACCATGCGGCTGCTTGCGAGGCTGGGAAGTGATAGGCTGGTCTGCTTGGTGGAGTTCTGACTAGGGGAAGTCCGGATGTGGAAAATGGAGGCCCTCATGGAGCGGGGGTCGTCTGGCTTGTTGTGAGGCTCTACTGGGGTGGCGGGCCAGGGCTAGAACCAGCCATTCCTCCTGGGCACCTTATGAGCGGCTGGGCATAGGGAGAGCCAGTAGCAGCTCTGCCCCATGTCTGTGAGTCTCTGGATCAGCATACCTGAGCCAGATTTTAAAAACGACTGCTGCAGGGTGGATCTCACTGAGCTGGTATGTGATAACTCCTTACCCTATGAGATAATCTCCCTTTGTCATTATTCTCTGCCACACTGTAACTGCACAATGAATTTAAAAGTGTGTGTGTGAGGGTGTGTGTGTATTTTATGCTCCTTGAATGCATTTTAAGTCCCTTGGCAGAAAGGTCCAAGTACTATTTGCATTTGGAAACATTTATCTTGCAAATATCCAGTAGACTTCACAATAGCCAGAATATGGAAACAACCCAAATGTCAAAAAACAGATGATGAGATAAGGAAACTTTGGTATATCTATACAATTGAACACTATGCAGCTGTTAGGCAAAATGAAGTCATGGAATTTTCTTACATAGTGGTAGAAATAGAGTGTATGCTGGGTGAAATGAGTCAGATATTTCAGAGGGACAGACAGACACAGAATGAGTTAACTTATTTGCAGGATATAAAAAAGATCATAGAATGAGACTAAGACCTAAAGACAGTAGAAACAAGGGCCAGGAGAACTCATCCACAGCGGGAAGCTTGACACAAGGAGGGGAGGGCAGTTAGGACAGAGAAGGAACCTTTCTAACAATCACAACTGGAAATGATCACTCTGTACAAGAACTGAGTACTGGCCGAGATCGGGCGCGTTCAGGGTGGTATGGCCGTAGCCAGAATCTGGAAGCAACCAGAGTGCCCGAAAATCGATGACTGGATAAAGAAGCTTTGGTACATCTACACAATGGAATACTATGCAGCTGTTAGTAAAAATGAAGTTATAAAATTTGCCTATAAATGGATGGACATGGAGAAGATTATGTTGAGCAAAATTAGCCAGAAGGAGAGAGACAGATACAGAATGACTGCATTTATTTGCATGGCATAAATATATATGTACATATTATGAATACCAATATCCAAGGTCAAGTGAAACATATATCAGGAGGTCTTGTCAAAGGTGGAAATTATCCCAAACGTGTGGGAGTCAGAGGTTAGGTAAGACAGAAAATGGAACAGTGTGCTAATAATTGTCGAGGGTACTAATGCCAACCTAGAACTGGAGCATTAAATAGAGGCAAAGGGATACACATGACAACCTTTTAATGTATGTTCTGTAATCCATAGTCTGGAAGGGAAGGAAAAGAGAAAGAGAGAGAAAGGGAAAGAAATAAAGAACCTGCCATGGAGGTGGGCTGGGAAAAGGGGGGAGGGAACCGGGGACGTTGGTGGTGGGAGATGGGCACTGGTGGAGGGACGGGTGCTGGAACACTGTATGACCAAAAACCAAATATGAACTTTTTAATTGTATATCTTTTATTTGTATATCTCACGGTGGTATAATAAAATACTCAAAAAAAAGAACACAGAGTGGATTACTTCCACCCAGTCACAGAAATATTACTATATTTGAAAAAAAACAAGAACTGAGTACCGAAAGGAGGTAAAGAGATATGTGAAATAACCTTTCAGTACCCGCATTGCTAAACAAACACAATGCCTAAATGGAGAGAGAGAGAGAGTGAAGGGGGGAGGGGAGAAGTGTCTGCCATAGAGGCAGGTGGGATGGGGTGGGGTTGACAGGAGGGAAAGAGATATTATGGTGGGAAATGTGCACTGGTGAAGGGTTAGGTACTAGAGTACTGTATGACTGAAACCCAACCATGAACAACTTTGAAACTGTAACTCATGGTGCTTCAAGTACAAAGGAAAGAAAATAAAATAAAATGAAATACCCAGTAGAATAACCTATGCATAGTAGGTATACTGGCTACAACTTCAATTATGGCCCAAATTCATTTTTTGGGTTGTCATTTTAAAAGGCTCCAGCCATTTAAAATTCTTCTCAGTGGTCTCAGCAGGAGAAAGTGGAAATGAATTCATTATTAGACTTGCAAAATGAAGAGCCCAAATCAGATCTTTTTTTGCCCTCCTAGTTTGTTACACAACTGGAATATGAAGTTGGTTAGATATCACATCCACTTAGGATTGCAGACCTATTAGGATCTGGGGAAGATATTAACATATGAACTGGTTAGAATGGGATTTATGCATTCCTATCATAGGTAATGGAGATAAAAAGGAGCCTATCAAATCAGAGAGCCTATTTATCTGCCCAAGAAGAGTGTTCAATTAAAATGCTTATTTATATATGTTTTTATGTGTTCTTGAGAGCTTTACACACTTCATTCTTCATATTCCTTTAGGAATCTGGCCGGAGACAAAGAAATCTGCCATCTTTGAAAGGGAAGTAGAGTATCTCAGTGAATAAAGGTTCCTATAACGTGAAGTTCTGTCCCCGAGCTCAGACAATGGAATGTTTAAGTCACAGATTTCAAGGAAAGAATTCTTGAACAGGTTTATATGTTAGTAATCAGTGTAAGAATTTTACTGTCATTTTACAAGTGTGGCTTTACAGAATAAGCAATGTACTTCTTCCAAAATATTGTGCAAAATTCAGTTGCAAGTGAAACAGTGGTGGCTTAACAATGGTTTGATAGGCTAAGGAAGAGAGTTGAATGATAGTTATTGTGTTTAAGGAAGGTGCTTTTTCCTCATCAAACAGAAGTATTAATCAAAACATTATCTTTTATTCAATATTTAGTCAAAAAAACACAGAGCAATAACCAGAAATATTCAAATACCTTCGAACAATAAGGTGCCATATCCACAATCTTGTGCTGTTATAGTCACTACTTAGACTAAACATAAACAGAAATAGAAACTTGGCGAGGCCTCTCTTACAGTATCTTAATTTTCTTGTGTGTGTGTGTGTGTGTGTGTGTGTAGTAAGTGTGTGTGTTATGTGGTTCATGGTTCAAAACTGTCTGCGTAATGTTATGTATCCACCTGGCCTTTCTCTGCAGTTAAGCTTTAACTTTTCTAACACAAATTAACAGAAAAATGTGGAAAATGTACTTCTTCTGTCTCCAGACAACCTAACAGAATATTTCCTCTTTTGTATTCCTGATTTTTCTATGCATAACCTTTGCAAATTAAAGAGACAGTCAAGAGAGATGACAAAATTCACAGATACAGTAAATTTCTAATTAAGTAAATACCATGGAAATCTACCAAAATATATTAAGAAAATACTCTGTACATTACTCTAAAATTTATTTCATATTGACCAACTGCTGCCTTGACTAATCACTCACAGCTCTCAGCTATTATACTATATTTAAAGATCTTTGCCGTATTTATATACAATGTTTTTCCTTTAAACAAATGTAAATAAAATATTTTCATTGCATGGACACATTTGCACACAGTATTTAAGTGACCAAAGTACTGCACTCTAATTAGGCATTTTTACCTCCCTCACTGCCCCCTGGAGCTTACATCAAACAGGCAATAGTAACTCAGACAGTCATGTAATAAGCATTCAACAAATACTTCCTTTATCATTAAACTTTGAAGGGTAATTGAAATGTTTATGCCATAAAAAGTCCAAAATCTTTGATGTGAGAAACAAAGGTAAGTTTAAAAGTGACAGTTTAAAATGGGCAGAAACAACATATTATCTAGAGATACCCAAGCTTGGAAGGCTAAGGAAGCTGGGAAACCATAAGAATTTGGCTTATTAGGCTAAAAAAGAACCAGGGACATCACGATTAATGAATAAAAATAAAGATGTTTTAAACAAGGTTATATAATTTGAAAGAGAAAATTCTGATATGTATATCCAAATGAATATAACAGAAATAGAATTTAAAAAATTTTTTAACAAAGGCATCAAAGAAATAGCTAAAAAGGACAAAGAACCTCCGGCTCCGGGCACATCTCTTCGATGCCACCGTTCTCCCTGCAATAACATACGCCTCAGAAAACTGGGCCCTACTAAAGGAGGATGAGAATGCTATTCGGGTCTCCCAGAGAGGAATCAAAAGAGTTATTCTTGGAATATCACGCCTCACTCAAGTGAAAAAGGAATCCGGAGATCCGACCTCCGTCGCTATTCCAAAATCAGGGACACTGTCTCGTTTGCCATCGAAAATCAGATGGGCTGGACATGTAATGCGATTTGGAGATGATCACTGAACTAGAGCCATTACCGACTGGATCTCACGCCATGTCAAAAGATCACGTGGCCACCCACCTACAAGTGATCAATGCTAACACCAAATGTCTGAATGGTAGACTCCATAGAGAGTTTGCATTTTGAGAGACGGAATGACTTGGAATGGATGAAAAAAAATGGATACCATGGGCCAGTGAGGCTAAAGCAGAGATAAAATCAATGATTTTTTTTTTAATGGAGAGAATCTTTTGCTTTGGCAGTCCTATTCTTCAGTTCAAGTTAAAATAAGGCAGAAAGAAATAAAATGGAAAGTAAGGAAAACTAAGGCAGAGATGAAGTAGGTTCAGTGTGCTAGGTTTACAGTAGAGATGGAATAAAAACAACTCTTTTTTTTCTGTCATTTTGATTCTCAGGTGGGTTTCAAACCCAAATGACAAGGCATGGTAAAGAGAAGATGTATTTATTTACCACCTAACGATTTATGAAGCAGTTCCGATATCCAGAATTTTTGTGTAGAAACTTCAGAGAAGACAAACACAATCTCTGCCCTCATTAAACTAACATTTTGTTACAATAGAAACAAAGGAAGCCTTCAGAGTATCCCTGGTATTCAGTTCCTCAGACGTTAGCCAGGAAATTATGTCCCTGGTTCTTCTTCAGCTCTCCAAGCTTGGCTCAAGCTTTTAGCCAAGCTTGAGAGCTGAAGATTCATTTTATTAATAGAGCTGTCAGATTTCTTTGCAACATCTAAGAAATGATGAGGAAACTGTAATGGAACACTTGAGTGAGTCTGAGACTCCAGAACCCCATAAATCAGATCTTAAAATACTCACACTTTCTAGGTAACTGTAAAACTCTTACTTAAATCCACTCTTTAAAAAAAAATGTATGAGTGTGTCAAACACTAGAAGAGTATCAAATGATCAAATTTCCTTTGTTTTTAAAGAAGCTTAACGGATACACAGCTCATACAGCGGAGAAAGTTATTGAACCACAGTATACTCCAACTGAGGTCCAGTGTGTGTGTCACAGAGCAGAGGAGTACTAGAACAAGCCCTGATCATTTCAGCCATGTTCTCAAATCTGTAAATTAGCAGAATGAAACTCGTCATAATGGTAGTGACAAGTAACACATAAGAGAGTTTCATTTATTCCTTTCCTTTTCTTCTTCTCAACTTTCCTACTAAAACTTCTTTTCTATCTTCTCTTTCTGGGGATCCAATGACTAAACATTTAAGTTTAAACATAAAATTCTTGACCTCCTAAAAATTTTAATTCCAATGAGTTGTTGGATGTATGTACTTTTCTTTTTCATAGAAAGTATCAAATTATCATAAAACCATCAAATTATTTTTTCTTGGAATTTACCATGTTACCATAAGCATATGAAAGGGCTTTTGAATCAATGCAGAAAGTAGTTAAGACTTTAAGGATACTGGAATGAAATATGTGCACTATGCATTTGAGATATGAGATAGATGCCAATTTTGGAAAAGCAGAAGCAGGGAGCTATAGTGTGAATATTTCCCCCAAAGTTCATTTATGAATGACCAATGTGATGTCATTAATAGGTGACACCTTTGAAAGATGATTAGGTCCTCAGGCAGAAAGAAACCTAGACCTCAATGAACGTGATTAATGTTCTTATAAAAGAAACTTGAGAGTCCTTGTTCTTATCAGTATATAATGAAGTGAAGAAATGTCTGAAATCCAAGTTCACTCTCCAACTTGACATCAAATTTTCAAGGAAATTTCACAAAAATAATTAAGAATATGGAGCAATCTTATGCAAATTCACATTTTTACACTGGCCCCAAATACCAAGTTTACAGAAATATTTTGATGAGCTAATACTAAGTATACATTACAATGCTTAAAAGTTCATCATTGCTCTCCTGTCTTGAAATATCTATTCTGGCTCAATTTCCAAGAGTATAAGAACAGGTTACAGCCTATGGTTTTTAGTAAGGTAATACAGTTTACAAGACAGTGTATGCTTTAGGAGCCCAATTTTATATCTTTTCAAATACCTGTCACCATACGACATTCACCAAAAAAATAAATAAAATACTGTTCTATAATTCATTGCATCTCTCCCTTTTTCAATACTTCTGTATTCCGTTCTGTAAGCTTCAACTGTGCTTACAGAGTCCAAGTGTTTATCTAGTGACATCGCTTGTATCCCTTGTCTTCTCTTTGCTCATAGATTTGCTCGAGTGGGCACCAGTAACATCTCCATATGTCTTGTTGCAAGCAAGTGTATCCCCAGGGCATCTGCTCACTCCAGGAACTAGAAGAGCCTCAAACCATTACTTCAGGTCATGGGAATGAGTTCTATAATTGTTACTGGGTTTTGGCATATCAAATATAATACGGGTAGGTTGCCAGACTCTGCCATGTAGGTGGTATACTCTCAGTAGAAGGTTCTCATATTGAGCTTTACTGATGAACCTCAACAGGGAGAGATCTGCTTTTCTCTTAGGTAGAGCTGAGGAGCCGTGACATCCGGATGTTGAGAATGACTGACCTCATGGTGTGGAGGTTCTGTCTTGCTGGGGGTTGTAGGGGGGTTCTTGCTAGGCTCACTGGGATGATGGGCCATGGCTAGAACCTACCTAGAACTGTATATAGTGTATGAATGTGAAAGATTCTTGGAAGGACTTTAGGAGCCCAATTTTAACTTCCAGTATTATCTTCCAGTATTATCTAACTTCCAGTATTATCTAAGACCATCACGCGCCACAGAGTGGCTGCGCAGGTGCAGCTGTGGGTGTGGAGTGTCTCTCTTCCAGGGTTTCTGGCTGTGGTGGTTGGGAGCTCACAGCCACACCTTCCAACATAGAGGTGAAGGAATGGGGGGAGGACCACAAATCCCCGCTCCAAGTCTGGGCATCTAATGACATATTGACTCCTTATATTAAGGAATTTTTTATCTTTTAAAGAATTATTTTGCTTCTCTTTCTACTTTTTTTTCTCTCTTCTAGAAAGTTTCCTATTAGCTTTTTGCAAGTTAAGTGTCTTGAAATTGCTTTCTTTATCTCTGAATTTTTGACTCACTATATTCATTCCTTTGTGGATTCGCTTCATGTTGTAATTTAATCATGATATTTTATCTTTTAAGAATCTAATCTGGTCTCCAAGGGATAATATTATCCTTTCAAATAGATGGATGATATTTTTGCCTTGAAAAATTATATATTTCTCTTAATTATAGATTTTGAAGGTTTTAATTTTGTTGCCTTTAAAAGCACCTTCTTATATTTTCAGTAAGGTTTACATATACCAATTTTATTCCATATCAATAGGAAAACATTATCAACCCATCTATTGGGTAATCAAATAATTCAGTTCTCTCTCTTTCAGACACATAGACTACACTCCCTGCCACAGCTAAACATTTGAAAAAATGTGCTGTGTGTAACCAGAGTAGAAGTTTTACTCAACAGAGACCACCTAATATTCCTTTCTGTCACAGAATCCCACTAATGTTCAGTGCTATTGGTCCTCTCATCATTCTGAGTCTTGTAGTAGGGATGACAAAATCATGAATAACAATGCTCCAACCAATTTTGAGTGAACATGTGGCATAACCAAGAATTCTTATTTTAAGCTGCATAGATGTAAGGACTATTTGTTATCACAGCAAAGTCTGATATATTATGACTAATGTAATCCACACAATACTGTTTCTTAGGTGAAATTTTACTTTTATTATCACTATTGAATTCTTTTTCAATAATTTGTCTTGTCTTGTCTTACCGTTTATCATCCATGTGCTTGAACAGGCACAGGTGACATTTCCATATGTCCTGTCACATGCTGGTAGAGCCCAGGGCATCTGCTTGCTCCAGGAACTAAAGAGTCTCAAACTATAACATCAGGTCATGGGAATGAGGTCTATAATTGTTGCTGGTATTTGGCATATCAAATAGCTAAAAAGGACAAAAAACCTCCGGCTCCGGGCACATCTCTTCGACTTCCCCCATTCTCCCTGCATTAACATATGCCTCAGAGGCCTGGGCCCTATGAAAGCAGGATGAAACACTATTTGGCTCTCCCAAAAAGGAATCAAAAGAGCTATGCTTGGAATATCACGCCTCACTCAAGTGAGAGAAGGAATCCGACCTCTGTAGCCATTCCAGAGTCAGGGGCACTGTCTTGTTTGCCAAGGCATCGAAAATCAGATGGGCTGGACATGTAATGTGATTTGGAGATGACCTCTGGACTAGAGCCATTACTGAATGGATCCCACAGGATGTCAAAAGATCACGTGGCCGCCCACCTACTAGATGGTCAGACTTCTTTGTCAAGACCCTGAATGAATGGTTTGAGGCTCTTTGTATTCCTGAAGCAAGCAGATACCTTTGGGCTACACTGGCACTTGATAGGGTCAAATGGAAATGTTACTGGCACCCGCTCAAGTAAATCAATGAACAACAGGATGTCTAGTGTTCTAGTGATCTAGTGATTTGGCATATCAAATACGACACAGGTAGCTTTCCAGGCTCTGTCATGTGGGTGGAATACTCTTGTAGTCACCTCTGATCTCCAGCATTTACTGATGAACTGCGTGGCTGCAAGAGACTGCCTGAGCTGGACTGTTATCAGCTCTTCTGCTGGGTGGAGTCCTGATGAAATGGGAGTTGGGATGTGGAAAATGGCAGCCCCTCATGGAGGGGGGTCATCTGGGTTCTTGCAAGGCTTTGCTGGGGTGGTGGACTAGAGCTAGAACCCACCATCACTCCCGGGTGCCTCGTGATCAGCTGGGCCCAGGGAGAGCTGGTAGCAGCTCTGTCCCATGTATATGAGTCTCCTCGATCTGCATACCTATGCTGGGCTTGAAAAAGACTGCTTCAGAGTGGGTCTCAATGAGCCAGCTGTTTATACAATTTATAGGGATTAGATGTAATTTATCAAGTAGTGGAAAACAATGGGAGAATGAAGAGGTACTTCTTATACAGAGCATTTATAAGTTAGCTAATATTTTCTTCTGGGGTCAATGAATTATCCTACCTACCTAATCTCAAATGTCATATATTAAGTGGCATTTATCTTCTATATTTTGAGAATAGATTGCATTGAGCTTACCGATGCAGTAAAACACTGTCTTAAATTAAGTCTGCGACTGAGTATTTGAAATTGCCAAAAGAAATAAGTTGGGAGGCACGAGATCCTCACAAAAATATAAGAATCATCATATAGACCAACTCCAATAACCAAGGTAAGACCTGATTGAAGAACAAGTTACTATTGCTTGTTCCTTGGCTCCTGACTAATAATTGAAAAGAAAGCTTTAAACTACCTATCTTCTGTAGTATACAGAGAAATATAACATGGGCATGGCCAATATCTAATAAGGACAAGCTCTTAGTTTTTGAATGAAAGTCTTTGAACTTTCAAGCAATGGGGGAGATGGGTGAGGACCAAAGGGATGGGATAGTAGTAGTAAAGTGATGGAGGATGTTCATTGCGGCACACAGTACAATAAAAAGAACTGGAAACAATCCAAGTGTTTGGCTATGCATAAATAGATCAAGAAGTTGTGGTACATATAAACAATAGAATGCTATACAACTTTACAGAAGAACAGGTCAAGCAATTTTCTGCAACATGTGTGGTACTAGAGTGTATCATACTAATGAAATCACACAGAAAGATAGGGACAGATACAAATGATTTCACTCATATCCAAGATGGAAAAATATACAGTAAGGTATTAACAAGGGACCCAAAGCAGTACAATAGGAAAATTGATCTACATAACTGAGTCATGGAGTTAGAAGGGGTTTTAGAGTCCTTTGGGGAGGGAGGGAGGTATACTGGTGATGGGTATGGTATTAGAATTATGTCTATGAGAAACCACCAATAACAGTATGCAAACCATAGACTGTCCATTAAAAATAATATTAAAATTTAAATGTGTAAATATAAATAAGAAACCATTATTAAACTGAAGGTGAATCACCAATTTACTTTAAAGGGAAAATTGGAAGAAGCTTTAAAAAATCATATTACAAGGGAATGCAAATGTTTGGCTCTAGATTATAGAAACCGAACTTCTAGGAAAAGAGAGAAATGGAGGGGCAGTGTAAGAGGCAACAGGGAGAAAAGGGCAAGAGTCAGGGGCCTAGGGCACATTGGAGGCGTAGAGGGGAGCGATAGGTGTATATCCAAGTCACAGAGCCATGAGAACTGTAAGCAGAAAACCCAAACCATAATCACTGTATCACTGTCTTCCCGTTCATCATCGATTTGCTCGAGCGGGCCCCAGTAACATCTCCATATGTCCTGTCTCATGCTAGTAGAGCCCAAGGCATCTGCTTGCTCCAGGAACATAAAGAGCCTCAATCCATTCCGGAATGAGTCTATAAAGATGTGTCTCTTCAGAAGGCAGACTGGGGTGGGAGGGAACCAACAGACAATGGGAGACAGAAATTGACACTGGCAGTGGGACTATGTTAGAACATTTTATCCCTGAGACTTTATTATAGACACATTTGTAAAACACAGTGCCTATGTTTAAAAAAAATTATTTGAAAGAAAAACATGTAAGTTTACAATATTAAAACAATTTTATCTAAATGTCAATCAATTTTTATTTAAAAAAAAACCCAAATGTTTACCAGTCTCTGATTGGTGTTCTGCTATAGAAAAGGCATTAGAGTGTGAAAGGTAGATGAAACAACTGACTGTGATACCACCCTCAAAGATTTGGTTTGAGAATTAAGGATAGAAGAATTGTCAGGTAACTAGAGATAAATGCCCTGATTTTAAGCAAATTTTTAAAAAAGACTTCAGAAGTTGATGCACTTAAAAAACCTTAATTAAGTTCTAATTTGTATATAAAACAGTGGCTGCTTCAAAGGAAGTGACTGAAAAATTAATATTTATTTCCCTAAGTAGGACTACTGAACTTCACTGATTCCAGGAAGTACTATGGACCCGAAATCACAAGCTCAGCAAGAATCTACTGTGTAAAAACCTTTATAAACAGATCGAAATAATAATTAAAGCAAGATAAATTAACAGGCTGTTGAAAAGACTATTTCAAAGAATGTTAATAAATGAATTTAAGTGAATATGGAATAAAATTTATACAGAATCTGGTTTAACAGAAGCACATGGAAGATACAGGGAATTTAGTCATTAGATCAAAGAGGTATAGACATGACATGCTTGCCAACAAATAGGAAATAGCTTAGGATCGATCATAAGATGTACAGTGGGCAAAGATGCAAAGATCATAAAGATGCAAAATTGAGCAAAGTGAGAATTCAATTGACTTGTTATTGGATAACCCGTACCAGGGGTCCTTCCCTATGAAGATACAGTCCCAAGCCACAGTTAATGGCTAAATTCTACTAAATTCTACTAAGATAAGATATAGACTCTTTATTTCCTCCTTAGCTAGTGAATGCTGTGAAGTACAGCAGGATTGTGTGACAACCTTTTGTAATAAACCACTATAGTCTGATGGTTCTGCCCTCAAGTTGTTGCAGGTGTGGCTGTGGTGCCCGACTGCATGGGCAGGTGACAGACAGGAGACAGGCTTGTCTACACCCAGGACTCTTCCCCTGTGGGCCATGGATGGTTGACGGTCTGACATAGAAAAAAGACTGGGCTCCCTGGGATGAACCCAGAGCCACAGCAGAGTCTGGCAAGCTACCCGTGGTGTATTTGATATGCCAAAAACAGTAACAATAATGGAGCTCACTCCCAACAAGGAGACATTACTTGTGCCTGCTCAAGCAAATCGATGAACAATGGGAAGACAAGTGACATTCTGATGGTTCAAATCTCAACTGGCAAACTAGACTTGAAACTTGCTTTCCTTTTTAAGAGACAAAGAATTTTTTAAAACCTGGTAGTGCCAAGGTTTGTAAAGAAAAAATCAGGAAATTGTGATGGCACACTTCAACTATTTAAAAGGAAGCATATTTAGATTTACTCCACATATATGTATGTCAAATGAGAAAAAAACTGGTGACTTCACAATACCCTGCAGATAGTGAGTATTCAAGAGATATAACAAGTTAGGTCAAAGTTATAATTATACATATTTTTCATTTGAGTTAAAAGTTCATATTTTAGATAAATATGACAATGCAAATGTCTATGTTTCTTTCAGAAAACAGTTCCTCAAATGGACAGTTCCACTAGAAAACATAAATCCCATGATGAGCTAAAGTAGAACAAGCAGACAACCATTATTTCACACAATTTCCCAACTCTCAGTATTTGACTATGCACATGTAAAGTACTGCAGAAAGTACAAGTAACTTCCATGTTTTATCTTGAAGTAGTTCTGAGCTAATCTTGAAGAGAGATATATACACAACCATAAAGCAAATCTTTAAACAATTTTTTCCTGAACACAATGAAAATAAACCTGTACATAAGTACCACACATTTTTATTCATTTTTATTATTTTATTTATAAGAATTGATTCAACCAATAATTTTCCACATTTATTTATGCTTCTGTCATTATGTATGCAATGCCACAGAAATATTAAAAGCTTATTGATTCACAACATCCTACTAGTCTATGTTTGACCTGGACTCAATGCTTTGTCCAACTCTCAGTCATATCTCAACCTTATTTAAGTCCAAGCTATCATTCTTGTTTTAGGAGAACCCACATATCTATTTTTGGCTGTGATGATTTTAGCTTGTGCCTGTTGTCCCAAATGTTACTAAGACACCACCTTCATTCTCAAAAGTTTACTGATTGGGCTATTCTAAATATCCTATGGTTCACTTTGTGGGATATATACAATACAGCAGAAGCAGAATTAAATGACCATTTTTAAAACTATGAATATTCTGATAAATTGCTCATCATTGCAAATATCACTGGTTTCAGCTTTTATAAAATTAAGGAGTGGTATGATTTATTTTTCACTCCATTGGTACAGCAATGCCTTGACTATATAGAATGACTATTAATAATATATCATCATCGAATGAGCAGTTTTTAACTTAATTAGTCCTCCTTACAGATGATCACTAACAGTACTAAGAGAATATCACTTCAAAAAATCAAAATAAAATCATTACCTAATAAAATATAGTGGTCTATTAAAATGTAGTAGAGCGCTATTCACTATAGCTACAATCTGGAAACAACCTAAATGCCCGAGAACAGAGGCTAAAGAAACTGTGGTTCATCTATACTATGGAATACTATGCAGCTGTCAGAAAAGATGAAATTATGAAATTTACCTGCAAATGGATGGACATGGAGACTATCATGCTGAGTGAAATTAGTCAGAAGGAAAAGGACAGATAAAGAATGACTGCATTCATTAATAGGATATAAATAGATACCAGTGTTTTACTAAATGTGGGAAATGGTAATGGCAGATTAAAACTCACCATTGAATATACACAAAGAGACTTAAGTGATAAACTCTAAATATCTTCAGGGCTAGCCACAATGTGTAAAAGAAGAGGGAGAGAGATGCAGAGACAGAGGGGAGACAGAGAGAGAAAGAGAGGATACTGGGGTACCTGCTTTTCAGGTAGCCTGGGGATGGGCGGAGGGGGTGGGGTACATTGGTGGTGGAAATGGGGCACTGGTGGAGGGATGGGTGCTGGTATACTGTACTACCAAGCACTAATTATGAACACCTTTGTAATTGTATGTCTCACGGTGGTATAATAAAAAAATTATAAAAAAATAAAAAGCTTAAGAACCTTCAAAAAATGTAGTAGAGGGCAAATAGAACTTCATCCAATTACTAAAGAAAAGTCTAAGAAATAGGTAATATCCTTAAAATTAAGCAATAGGTGAAAATTTCTGTATGTGGGAGTGACTTTCTAAATAGATTATGGAAATAGTTTTAAACTCACATTTATTTATCCATTCATTTATTCATCTAACAAGAAAAACACAAATAAAATTGGTTTAAAAAATACTACATTCTCTACTAATAAAATAGGGAAATGGAAATACTAGGTTATTCATATATTGGTATATCAACATCTTTTTATTGTTAGTAACAGAAATTGAAATGGAAGGGAAATAGGAATAAATGGGTTTTCTAAGGCATTCTACCTATTATTGTTAGCAAATATGATTCAGCATAACCATCTTATATAGTAATGGTTTGTCCCTCAGTGGTTTCTTTATTCAAATTATTTTTTCCTCTTTTTCCTGCCTGGGGATTTATGATTTAACAGCCTGTAATAGGCAAGATAAAGTCATTCATCATGCAGGCTTAATGTGAGAAAGTAAATTTAACTTGGTGAGTTTGATATATAAATATTGGCCTTTTGGGGGAACACAGAGAGCATATTTACTTGAGTGTAAAATCCAGGCTATATAATATGTTCAACACATTTCTCAGGCCTGAGGTTAGGGGAAGGGGCTCTCTGTGTTTTAGATTATAAACAGCAGAGAATATTACTGAGGGTGAAAGAAAGGAAGTAAAATGTCTCTTCATGCTGTGCCCAGCATACTAGTCTGGCTGTGTTAAGAATTTTCTAGCTTCCCTAGTCCTGACTCACTGACATTTAAATAACACATTTTTATTTCAGTCTCTATATGTAACTTGAATTCATACAGGATGGATCATGGAAATTAACAAATAGTCACATATAAATATAAAGACAAGTCAACTCTTGGTTGATTTGGTCATGTACATGACTTCAATGTCCCTGACAATGCAGGGTAAATAAATACAGCATTTAATGAATTTTGATGCCAAGTCTAGACAGATTGTTCACAAGCCATCAACCACATCTGCCAGAAATGATCTGGTGGCAGATGGGATTGCTGCCAGAGGAAGCTGACTAAGGCTGGTTATTAACCTGTTAATATGGGGAAATATTTTCAGACATTTATTACATACATATATATTCAATATTTTAACATGAAAGATTGCCATCAATATTTCAGCCAGAATTCATTTTTAGGCACTGATTATCCTTAGGTTGAGAATTAGGGAGAAAGTCTACAAAATGTGACTGGGACTAAAGAGGAAGTATAGGCATTGGGATCCATCTAGCCCCTTAACATCGTTTGAGAGACAACTTTTCCCCACAAAATATAAATCTTTAGTATTTAGACTGATTCCGAAATTTCTCAGAGTATAAATAATATTAGAGTCCATATTATAATTTAAAATACCTCACAATTTGGTCATATTTTGTCACTTAAAAACTTCCTAAATCAGTGTCTTAATAAGAAATATTTAACATATAATGGGAAACTTTATACATGAATAATTCAAATCTCAATGGGGTCATACTTCAAGTCAAGTCATCATCAATATTGAAAGCTCATGCCAAAAATCCTATCAGAAGTCATCTCAATGCCAATCTCCCGCAATGATGACTTTGATAAAAAGCACCGTTCAGAAGATGAGTTATCAAGCAAGAAATGCTATATTATAAGTTTTTTTTCCGAACATCTTTCCAACAGGTATGCTATATTTACTTTCTAGAGATAATTCAGTTCAGTTTAACAATGCTGGGCCAAGTGATAGCACAACGGATAGAGCGTTTTCCTTGCAAGCAGCCGACCTGGGTTGAACCCCAGCATCCCATATGGTCCCAGAGCACCACCAGGAGTAATTCCAGAGTGCAGAGCCAGGAGTAACCCCTGAGCATTGCTGGGTGACCCAAAAAACAAAAAAAAATTAAAAAAAACAATGTTTAGTTCCTGCAATATTTTGTCGTAGACAATGGTAAATAGATCATGACCTCTCTATCCCAAACAAGTTATGTCCACTTATCTAGTATAACAGACTAAAATAAAGGCAAATCAAGCTGGGATTCCAAAAAGGGGTAGAACTTAAGTGGGTATTGCATTCAAAAAGACAGAAGGCACTCTAAAAGACTAATTAATTAAGGAAAAATTGATGGCAAAGTCATGCAATTTTCTAGGCAGGAAAAGCAATGAGACAGATACTATAGTTCAACTAATAGAACAAATACCTTGAGTGATAAATCCAAAATATTTATAATGACCTTGCAGAAAACTAAAAGAGACAAATTGAGGAAATATATGCCAAGCATCAGGGACACAATGTAGCTTTGCAGTGGAAACTTCCAATTCACAAATGACTGTTAACAGTTACGATAACTGACTTTGTTCTCAATGAGTGATGATATTAAACTGGAGAGGAGCTACTCCGTGAAATGCACCTAAACAAAAAATACTATACATTCATATCAAGTGGTATGTCTCAGGTTACTTGAAGAGACTGATCATATATTTCCTATTCTGTTTGGAAAACAAAATCCTACCTAGCCCCCAAATGAAAATCTAAGTATGCAATTAATTCACTGTATACTGACTTGTCACCCCAAGTAGGTTAGCTCCTTCTATCAATTTTAAGTACATTAGAGCTTTCAAGAAGCAAAACATATCCTGCATTCTGAAGGACATCATTAGTCATGTGTATCAAGTCTTAAAATGTCAAAAATGTTTCCAGTGTTCTCTTAAACTGTTAGAAGTATAGGAAGTCACAGAACTATATGTAACTTTAGTTTTTCACTGATAACAGGATAAAAGCAGGAATTAAAATAATAAATAAATGTGCAAATTATAAATTACCCGCTCATTATTTTCTTTAGATATCACCTTCAAGTCTGAAGATATCATCTCAAGTGATAATTATGATAGCATATACACTAAACTTTTTGATATAAAGTTTATAACACAGTCCTAGAATAAGAATTAAGTTCTCAGGATGCTTAGCTGAATGGATTAGGATAGGCACACAATTAGGAAACACTTTTTGCTTCAATATATGTTGATCTAATAACTAGTTCTGTATAATGATATACAAATAATGTGTTCAACTTTCATTTAAAAGAGAGCATTTATATTTTAGATTTCTTAGTTGGGAATAAAATAATTGCCTTGCAAAGCCCAAGGAAGTGTTCTCCTGGCTTCAACTGTTCACTCTTCTAAGCTATCCTTCTATAAATAAAGCTAATAGCTTCATTTTCTTTATAGTAATGGGATTAACTCTTTAAGGGCATAATGACAGGTCAGAAGACAATCTCCATTATCTGCCAGATGCAAACAATTCAATAACTGCTTTTGGCATTTTTTAAGTGGTAGATGTAACATAACAAACATTATTTGTGATAATTATTGACCTTTGTCAAAATACTCCAAGTACAAACGCACCCTAAAACTACCAGACAAAAGAGATGCAGCTATTGCAAATTGAAGGTGCTGGAAGGCTAGGGTTGGAGTGTGGTAAAAGGAGATTTATTGTAGATTTTTCTGTCCAGTTACAGCCAGTTTTTGGAATATGCTTTATAAAATTGGTTGTTTTTATATTAATTCTCCAATATTGTCAGGTCTTTGAAGAGAAAATGCTCCCAGAGTGTCTGCATGCCAAACCATTTACCCATATAGTTTGCTGCTGCATGCAAATTAAAAAATAAACTATTTCCAATAGTTGGGAAGTTTAAAACTTAGTTTTTTGTCACACAAAAAATACTGATAAGAATGAATCATAGGAGATTATTTTGGTTATTCTGAACCTTTGTGTCTGAAGAGTTTTCTCAAAAGGAATATGCCATTACTGACAAATAGGAATAAAATTTATGCTGTTGCCTTCATGGTATCTGGATTAATCTACAATATAGAAAACCTGTGATCCTAACTGTTGGTTCAGCATTTGAAAATATAGGAAAGGTTTTCTGAGGAGCATGTCAGTTTTGCCTGCCAGCGAGCTGAATTTTCTATCAAGGTATAGTCACATACTCAACCTACAATTGAATCTGAGAGAATTAATTGATGCTTTCCATCCACTGACTTTTCCCTTTTTCCTTCTTTTATAGCCTTCCTCTCTGCTCCTTATCAACTTCCCCTGTTCCATCGAAGCATGAGAGTATTCATTTCATTTTACCAATAAGCATGTAAAATATTGGCACTTCATTCACTGTCTTCCCGTTCATCATCGATTTGCTCGAGCGGGCCCCAGTAACATCTCCATATGTCCTGTCTCATGCTAGTAGAGCCCAAGGCATCTGCTTGCTCCAGGAACATAAAGAGCCTCAATCCATTCCGGAATGAGGTCTATAATTGTTACTGGTATTTGGCACATATATCAAATACAACATGGGTAGCTTGCCAGGCTCTGCCGTGCAGGTAGCATAAAGTCCAGCATTTATTGATGAACTGCGCGACAGCTTGCAGCCACAGGAGCTGGGCGCTGATAGGCTGGTCTGCTGGGTGGAGGTCTGACGAGAGAGAAGTCCGGATGTGGAAAATGGAGGCTCTCATGGAGTGGGGGGTCGTCTGGCTTGTTGCGAGGCTCTGCTGAGCCAGATTTAATGGCACTTCATTATGGGTATCAATTTATTAAACCATCTAACATTGGTGAGAAGGGAAGAAAGCAAACAAGTCACTGTACTGCCAATCAAATAAGTGTAATACTTGCAGCACAAAATCTGTCATAATTAAGATTCCTAACGTGTCACTTAAGGACACTATTTACATGGCCATTCCTTCCAGGGCCTTAGCTCACTCTCTGTTTAACCCTAGACATCATTACGGGTCAGTTGGTGGTTCAATGAGTCAAAAGGAATACTGGGATATCTATCCTCAAAATGCCATTCAAGAGATTTACAAATCTTCAGATATACCAGAATTAATTATAAATCATCAACTTATACCACAGATTACTAAGCAAGTGCAATGGTTTTGGAGCTAATTGGAGGTTCATGAGCTTTTTGTCATCAATCTTTCCTATTAGAGAGATAAAAAATTCTAATTTCTTAGATCTGACATCATCCCTGGATCAGGAATTTAGACATGTTTTAACAAAAGCTGTATCACTGTTTGCATCACTGTCTTCCCGTTCATCATCGATTTGCTCAAGCGGGCACCAGTAACATCTCCATATGTCCTGTCTCATGCTTGTAGAGCCCAAGGGCATCTGCTTGCTCAGGAACATAAAGAGCCTCAAACCATTACATCAGGTCTATAATTGTTACTGGTATTTGGCATATCAAATACGACACGGTTAGCTTGCTAGGCTTGCAATGTGGGTGGCATACTCTTGTAGTCACCTCTAAATTCATTTAGAGGTGCAAGACAACTCCCCACAAATATCAGGATGGAAGCAGTAACAGAAAATCCCTGCCATTGGGCCGAGCAATAGTCCAGTGGGTAGGGCGTTTGCCTTGCACGCTGTCGGCCCATGTGGGCCAGGTTCGATCCCTGGCATCCCATATGTTCGCCCAAATACCGCCAGGAGTAATTCCTGAGTGCAGAGCCAGGAGAAACCCCTGAGAATTGCCGGGTATGGCCCAAAAAGAGAAAAAAAAACCCTGCCATTTTAGTGAAGAAACCTGAATTAACAAATAATCTATCAATTTTATTGACAAAGAACCAAGTTTTGGCATTATTACCTCTATGTTCAGAGATCAATCCTGGTTACAGAGTGCCAGAGATGGAACCTAGATTGGCCAACTCCAAGGCAAATCTATGTCACACTGTACTATCTGTTCCTCTGGCACCACATTCTTGTCTTTTTATTAGGTCTCTTTTCCCACTTTCTTTAGTTATCTAATTCAAAATTCTGGAAAAATCTTAATACTAATTACAAATATTTTCTTAATATTAATATTAAAAATTATCAGAATTGAGGCCGGAGCGACAGTACAACAGATAGGGCAAGTGGCTGACCCGGGGATTGATTCTCGGCATCCCATATGGTACCCCAAGCACAGCCAGGAGTAATTCCAGCAGTTACTACTACAGCCAGCAGTAACCCTAGTGACATCAGTGTGACCCAAAAGCAAAAATAATTATATAAAATTAAAATGATCATATTAGATTAAATTTTCCATTAAGTAACAAAAGCTACTCTCTAAAAAGAAACCCTCCCAGCACACTAAACCTAACAGTGGTATTCTGCAAACCAGTAATATAGTCCATCTGTTCTGTTTAATAGAAAAAAGACTGACTCTGCTTTCTTCAATAAAAGGGCTGGTTTCCTCTATCCTTTCATCCCTCGCCTCTCTTTCCTTTCACCTCTTCCACTTTCCCTTTGATATGGAAGATAAGCCAGCATTGGTGTGGCTATTTCACACCAAAGTGTACTGATTTGTATAGGACTTTCCTTCCCCCAGTTACTTTGAAGACCACAGTCTCAAATTGAAAACGTGTCTGTGTACATGGATCTTTCACTCTCCACTCTGCTTCCCAGATTAAAAAAAACCATCAAGTAGGTTCATACACTAATATTTAAACAATTCTGAGCAGTCTTTAGGTCCTGGCTTTCCTTCATCAAAAGACACATGGGGAGATAGATCTGAGGTTAAGACTCTTCCCTTGCACTGCAATCAACTCCCCTTTAATGCACAGCATCTCATGGGCTCCTGAAAACCTCTGGGAATGTTCCCTGAGCACAAATGTTTTGTGTTCATTTGTTTTTGGGGTGGGGAGAGTTCAGTCATGCCCAGCTGTGCTGTGGGATCACTCCTGATAGAGCTAGGGGAATGAGGAGGACCATAAATGGTGACAGACTGAGCTCAATCAGTTGTTTGCAAATCAGGGGCACTACCTGCTATACTGTCGTTCCAGCCCTACTGGGCACAGCTAAGAGTAGCTTCTGTACATTGCCAAGTATGGTCCAAACGTCTCCTCAAATTAACAACAAAGTAGTTACTTTTTTTCCAACACCTGTTTACTTTTTCTAATGAAATCAGATCCATACCCTGAGACAATATCTCTAGAATGACTGTACTCCAAAAAAATTGTTTTTTTTTATTCCCCTCAGGTGACCACATTAAAGTGTTAATCTTATAGTTATAAAGGGGCTGGCTAGGGACACTAAGACAATGGTGGAGGAGACTACACTTTGGCAGAGGATATATCAGTAACAGTACTGTGAGTCACGGTACCTCAGATAAAGATTTTAAAGTTGACACAGGTGCAGGGCAGAGTCTCTGTTCGCCCTGTGCTAGGCTGAGGGGCCGTATTGCAAAGGGGACAGGTTTTGCTCTTGACCTGTCCCCCCTGTCTGGGGGCAGGAGCAGGAAAACCTCACGCAACACAACCACAGTCATTCTTAAGGACCGGGCTCCACAGCTCAACACAGCCTGATCCCCCATGGTGCATGGGCAATATCTCAAAACCTGGCATACTACAAAACATGTAGGAGTCAGAGGTTAGGTAAGACAGAGAGAGAACAGTGTGCTAATAATCATTAATAATACCAACCTATAACTGAGCACTGAAATAGGCAAAAAGATACACGTGATAACCTCTAAATGTATGTATTGCAATCCACAATGTATAAGAAAAGGAAGAGACAAAGAGAAAGAAAAAAAAAGAGAAAGAAAAGAGATAAAGAACCTGTCATAGAGGCAGGCTAGGGGAGGGGGGAGGGAAGTGGGGACATTGGTGGTGGAAAATGGGCACAAGTGGAGGGATGGGTGCTGGAACACTCTATGACCAAAACTCAAACATGAACATCTTTGTAACTGTATATCTCATGGTGGTAAAATAAAATATTAATTAAAAAATTTAAAAAATTAAATAATTTGAAAAAATATATAACAAACAATGGATGCCATTTGCATATCTTAAGACTCCTAATCTCAAACCAGAGGGGAAAAAATCACCCAAACCCTCCATTATAAACTTGAAAATAAGAATATGGGTTGAAGAAATATTACAGCAGGTAGAACAGCTAAGATACTGACACTGCATAGGTTACCCTGAGCACTGCCAGAAGTGATCCCTCAGCACAAAGCCAGAAATAAGTCCTACGCATAGCTCAAAACCCAAAAACAAGCAAACATAAATCCTGCCTGGGGATTTGTGATCTAACAGTCTGTAATAGGTTGGTTTGTATATTTTTTTGTTTTGTTATGTTTGGGGCCATACCCAGTAATGCTCAGGGCTTACTCCTCATTTGAGCTCAGGGATGATTCCTGGCAAGGCTTAGAGACGTATGGGGTTGGTCCTGTGCAAGGTAACTATCTGGTTGGCTATCCTATCTCTTCGGCATCAGCTGACTGGGGTGGATGTCCTATTTATGGGAGTACCAGTCATCTCACTGGTTCACTGGTAGCTTCACATTATCAATAATTCAAAACTCTCAATATATCCTACCTTAGATCTATGTAAATGATCTAAGGGTACATAAACTGATGCCAGAACATTAGCTAAGTATAAACCTTCATTACTGCACTGTGTAATAAAGCCTTCTTTATTTCCCCCATTATATAAATCATAATGAGGATAATAAAGATCCATTAGTGATATGGCCTACATCACTTTATATCTCACATAATTCATATTAGCCTGGATACTCTTCCTCCTTTGTTTAAAGAAATTCAGATGTGTTTGCTATTGACTACTACTGTAATGATATTGGCATTATTGTACCTCCTGTTTGAACAATAAATGCTCTGTGACATAAACTGTGGACACATTTAACATCAACTTGCTTGATAATCTTGTACTGAGGGTGGGACCAGAGAAATAGCAGAACAATTATGGTAGAGCAGGTAAGGCGCTTACCCTGCACATGGCCAAGCTGGTTTTGATCCCTGGCACACCATACAGTAACTTGAGTCCACCAGGAGTGATCTCTGAGCCCAGAACGAGGTTTGAATGTGGCCCCAAAACAAAACACAACACACAGCAGAAACACTATTTGCATTTCTTTGTTTATTGCAGCACTATTCACAAAGACAGAATCTGGAAACAACCCAAGTGCCTGAAAAAGGTGACTGGATAAAGAAACTATGGTACATCTACACAATGAAACACTGTCAGGGAAAATGAAGTCAAATCTGCTTATAAATGGGTGGACATGGAGAGTACCATTATGAGTGAAATTAGTAAGAAGAAGAGGGACAAGTAAAAATTGACTGCATTCATTTGTGAGATATAAGAAATAGTATGAGACTAATATATAAGGTTGGGAAAACAGGGGCCAGGAGGACAGGTCAACAATTTCAAGCTTGCCACAGTGTATGTGCGGCTGTGGGTAGGGGTGGGGCAAAAGAATAGTTAGGCTAGAGAAGAAACCAGTATGATAATAACAGTCAGAATGATCACTGGGAAGAACTGAGTGTTCAAAGTAGTTAAAGGGATATACAAAGTAACTTTCAGTATCTATACTGCAAACTATAATGCTAAAAGGGAAAGAGATGATGAAAGAGGAGGGAAGGAGGAGGAAGAGGAATAGGAGGCAGAGAAGAAGTGTCTGACATAGAAGCTAGGTACATTGGTGATGGGAAATGTACCGTGATGAAGGGACAGGTGATGGACATTATAAACTGAAACCTAACCTGAACAACCTTGTAACCATATTTTACTGTGACTGAATAAAATTATTTTAATGTTATCAATAAACATAAAAACTTACACTGAGGAAACAGAACAGTGGGGACTGTACTATGTCTTATAAATAGTAATTAAGCTTCAACAACGCGGGGGCTGAAGTGAATAGTACACAGTGTGGGGGCATTTCCTTGCATGCAACCAACCCAGGCTTGGTCACTGATATTTCTCCCTACCAACTCTAGAGAATACAAAACAAAGACTTACTCTGCCTTACCCCCTACCTCTCCAGCATCTACTCAGTTCCTGTACATCAGTTATCAAGATGGTCTCTGGTCACTTGTCTTGTATCACTTGTCTTCCCATTGTTCATCGATTTGCTCAAGTGTGCCAGTAACATCTCCATTCATTGGGAATGAGGTCCATTATTGTTACTGTTTTTGGCATATCAAATACACCACGGGTAGCTTGCCAGGCTCTGCCGTGGCTCTGGCTTCATCCCCAGGGGGCACAGTCTTTTTCTATGTCAGACCATCAACCATCCAGGGCCCATGTGGCAGAGCCCTGAGTGTAGACAAGCCCATTTCCTGTCTGACACCTGTCAACACAGCCAGGCACTACAGCCACACTTGCAACACCTCGAGTCTCTGGTTATATAATATATAATAAACATAGATATATAATATATAATAATCAAATTATTATTTGTTGGCTACTCGAGGTACAGAAAACAACCTGATAAAACTAAGCTCGTGTTACTGCATGGGTGAAAGCTAACTCCCTAAACTTCCAGTTATTACATCTTTAAAAAAGGAAAAATTCTTTTAAATAAAATAAATTTGACTTTGGAGGAAGGAATTGAGGAGATTTTAAACAGATTTTTCAATTTTTAATCCCAATATTAGCTTTGTACCTGATTCCACTTAATCTTCTGAATCCAAAGAATTATGAAATATTTCAAATGCACTCACAATAGCTTTCCTCCAGGGGCATCCAGAGAAGATATGAAACATACAACTATTCAGGTCATCAATTTGTGAAAAGTGACTGCCCAATTTACCCTTGCCTGTTTATGTACCGGCAACATATAAAACTCGTTTTTAACCATCCATCAAACTTCTATTATCTGCAATGTAATTGTTGTTCTCTGAGGGATCACCAAGTCAGTACCTGTTTTATATGCTGATGCTTCAATAGTTTGAGGAAAGCTTCCTAATTCAGCTTCTTATTTAAGTAGGAAGATGGGGGAGGAAATCAGCGATTTTTGAAATGCTTCTTGGGGTCAGAAATTTGTCTGTATATTCTATTTACATTTTAGAAATTGACAATAAGATTGAACCAATTTATTTGATCCACTTCACTTATCAATTATTCACTTGATACATATTTATGGAACATTTATGAGATGCAAAGTTTTGTAGTTGACACTGACACAAAGCAATGAAAAGACAGATTAAGAAGAAAATGTTTAATTTGAAAAAAACACTTAGAAAGGCAGTATAATTTCATTATCCCTTATTTCACATAAAAATAGGCTGAGAGAGGTCAACCAATTTCTTCAAGTTATACAAGTTTTCAAGACATATAACATATGAGTCAGAATTGAAATCATCTAGGTCTTTCTGATTATAAAACTCAATCCTTTATTTGTACAAGTCCCTCCTTTTGTTTTGCTGTTGCTACCCAAAATACAGTCCCTGGACAACAATACCAGCATCACTAGAAGTTTCTGCACAATGCAAAATTTGGGGTAGATATACAAAATCAGAATTTTCATTTTAATAAATTCATTTATGTGATTTATTGAAGGGAAGAGCTACACTGCAGTTTTGGGAGCCGAAACTATCCTAATGATAGTTACCCTAGAAGTTCTGGGTCTGACATTTAAGTGTTTGGGCAAGTTAATGCAGCGCTGCTTGAGTATGGAGATGTGGGAAGCATCAGGGCCACCATAGCACTGCTCCAGAAATACCAGGCTATAGTCAGTGGCATTTGTGGAACCTTGTGATATTCGCCAAACACAAAACTTGGGGGCTTCATGCATACGAGATATATACTACCATGTTCTGACCTATCTCCTAACTGTAGATATTACAGTTTTAACAGACCGGCACGTTAAAATTTGTACATGTCTAGACCAAGAATCTCTTTAATGAAATAAGGGAAAAGGGGAAATGATTTAAATTTTTTCGTTAAAAATATATTAAAATGACTGTAATTGTTTGCAGTTTAGAACCTAACAAAAACAGTTAGGAACAGTTCAAGCAGACTTGACCCTCGTCAGAACTCCACCCAACAGACCAGCCTATCACAGCCCGCTTATCAAGATCCACCCTGCAGCAGTCTTTTTAAATCCAGCCCAGGTATACTGATCCAGAGACTCACAGACATGGGGCAGAGCTGCTACTGGCTCTCCCTGTGCCCAGTTGCTCACGAGGTGCCCGGGAGGGATGGCGGGTTCTAGCCCTGGCCCGTCACCCCAGAGAGCCTCGCAACAAGCCAGAGCGACTCCCCACTCCATGAGGGCCTTCATTTTCCACATCCGACTTCCCTCTAGTCAGAACTCCACCCAGCAGACCAACCTATCACAGCCCAGCTTGCGTAGCTGCTTGCAGCCACACGGTTCATCAATAATTGCTGGATTTAGAGGTGACTACAAGAGTATGCCACCCGCACGGCAGAGCCTGGCAAGCTACCCGTGTTTTATTTGATATACCAAATACCAGTAACAATTATAGACCTCATTCCCATGCCCTGATGGAATGGTTTGAGGCTCTTTATGTTCCTGGAGTAAGAAGGTGCCCTTGGGCTCTACTTGCATGAGACAGGTCATATGGAGATGTTACTGGTGCCCACTCGAGCAAATCGATGATGAACGGGAAGACAGTGAGACAGTGAACCTAACATGATAAGTAGTTCATACATTTACACTAAGGAAAATATGGGTTCAAAAATGCAAAGTTTAATTGTGACTTTTAGAATACATACCAAGACCTGAAAAATGAATATTTTATTACACCAGTTTGCTAAGCTTCTTCAGCATATGCCAAACTTACACTTCATTCCTTGTTCAGTAAATGCTTTTAATTAGGATGACCCCCAAATTCCCTCTTAACTGCCTAGTTAATGTGTATTTATTTGAAGAAAAAAGTTAACTTCTATTTCCTCACCCTTTCATTTATCAAAATTTTGAAAATTCCTTAAAATTGAAGGAAGTCACTCATAGGAAATATGAACCTTTGAGATATCAGACGTTTGTATAACTCTCTGCAGGACTTTTTTCTACCCGCTGGTCAATAATTTCTCCCATATGAGTGCTCAGGAGCTGACCCTTTAGACACAGGCTAATGTCCTGATTCTCCTTAAGCCTAGGTTCTTGGTTCTAATTGTTAGAGATGCCTTCTGAACTCTGAGTAACTAAAACTTGATCTGTGTGTGGTCTTGCCCCATCGTAAGGCAATTTCCCTGAACTTTTCTGTATTCACTTAAGCTACATAACTGAAAAATAGCTAACCAGTCATCCAACAAGAATACCCTCTGAATCTTAGTCCTAAGACATTACTTCCTCCGTCTTCAATGTCAGAAATCATCAATAAACTCTCAATCACTAAATCTAATAGTCATTCTGGGCAGTAGTTTAAAACATTTTGTTTCCCATAAAATTCCTTTCTCTGAAACCTCAGGGCTCTTTTCTAGAATGTTAAGTATGAGTTACTCAAAGAGAAAATAGAAAACAAAAATTACAAAATACCACTTCACTGTTAAAGTCAAAACCATTCTTCAAAATAATCAAAACCATTTGTACAAATGACCAGAAAACAAGAAGAAGGAGAAGAGCTGTGTACATTCAAAGTGGAAGATACTGAAACCAATAGCCACCATAAAGCAAGTACTGTTCATGGTCAGAAGCTTGGCCTGTGAAGATATGACATCATCCAGATAGTTATATCAATTCCACAGAGAACTATTGACTCACCACAAACAATATAGTGACTGTTTCTGTTCACTCGGGGATGATTCTTGTTCATGTCCTGTGACTTTGCTCCTGATACTATCTGCCATGTTCTACCTAGGGAATAGAACACTCCTCAACCTCTGGAAATAGCAGACTTCTTAAACAGAAGGAGAAAGTGCTAGCAGCATTATGAGACTATTCTCACATCTGGTCATCATGTGACTAGATGGGACAAGATCAAAATCTTCAAGCAGGGCGACGCTGTAGTTGTAGTTCACACTAAATTTTACTTTCCGAAATGTTTATGCCTAAGTATTGGTAAATGACCACTTAGTTTACTCAATACATTCCCGCTCCATCATTGATTTTATTTTACTTGGTTGTATAGAACTCCCAAGCAGTGCTCAAGATGTCCAAGGACCTATCAAAAGACACTTAGCCAGTGGGCAGAGCAATACTGCAGCCTGTAGGTCATTTGCCTTGCACATAATTGACCCAGTGTCAATCCCTGGCAACTGATATGGTCCCCTAAGCCTAACAGGAGTGATCCCTGAGTCAGGAGAAAGCACGGAGTACTGCCAGTGTGGCCCCAAATCAAACAATAAAAGATACTTAACCAACTGGCATGACTAGTCAACGATAGGTACCAAGGACATAGCAGTATTCAGGTAGTGCCATAGTAGGGTCCACAACAGCCACCCTGTTGTGCTCAGGCTTCTCTAGCACTATACCCAGTAGTGCTTGGGGGTGGTGTCATGTGCTGTGGTAGTTTGAACATGGGTCCTGTCATGAGTCCATGACCAAAGTATGTGCCTGAGATCACTTAGCTCTATCCCTACTCCCAAAAGTGTTGGGGGCCACTCTAGCAGTGCTGCAGGGCCATGTGGGATACTGCGAATTTGAAATTCTGACCAGACACTTGCAAGGAAGGAGGTCTAAGCCCTATTTTCTTCGTCTCCAGGGCTATTATAGATTTGATGAGCCCAATGATTAACCCTCTTCCAAGGATGGTACTTTCTAAAAGCATTATCTCTGTTTCCCCGGTCATTTTCTACAAAACCATTTCACAAATTTCAATCCAATTTTTCCTGCTGCCTGCTCACCACTCTCCACAAACCTTCCATTTGCCAATGGGGGTGTTGCTTCTCAACAATCCCTATTTATTAATCTCCTTTCTACTACATCATTCTATAGTGAGGCTTGATTGATTTAAAAGGTAAAATTTAGGCAATTTAGTCTACAAATAATAAGTTCCAAGTAAGTTGGATAGATAAACAAACATAAATCTATTTTGAAAAGGCATATGATTTGGGAACAGGTCTCAATAATACAACCACATGTAAAATTTAAACAAGCTGGGCCTTCAACGGCAAAATGGGAAATTGGAGTAATTAACTGGGTATTTTAGTAAAATAAATAAATACCAGAAATTGAGGGGGGGAAAGGATTTTTTTTAGAACGAAGGCCATCCGGGTTTCCAGTCTACATTGATCAAATTGACGAGAAAATTGTTCAATTCTCTATTTCACATTTCCTGGTAAATACAGTGAAAGTGTCCAGATGACTGAACAATTTCATAAAGTGACTAAAGTATATACATTATGCTTGGGTCTTAATATAATTCACATTTGTGCAAATGCCTTACATGTGGTATCATGGAGAGAGGAGACTGTGTTTGCATAATGACCTTTGCCAAGAGTGGCCCTGCAGGTAGCTTTTCAAGTATGAAAAGATAAATGCTACACCTTTCTCTCAGCAGCTGAAAGCTGTGCTAGCTTCTCCTTGGAGATTTTATGGGTATTGTATATACACAACACAATTTATTTTCAGGGCTGTCTCATATCCCCTTAAAGCAATATTTCTAAAGCTTTTCTAATCAAAACACATATTTGGTGACCATATCTCTTGGTAACAATAGTTCAAAGCATTCGCATGCATGGTAAGCCAGTGACTTAAAAATAACTGGGGTGGGGGCAGTAACGTAAGATTATTTTTTCTGTAGAGATCCAGATAGTAAATATATTTTACTTTGTGGGTTACATATTTCATTACAAGTATTAAACACTACCATAATAGTATGAATATAGCTAGAGACAATATGTAAACATGAACATAGCTATATTCTAATAAAACATATTTACAAAACTAGCAAAACCAGAAGTGATATATTGTAATATTTTTCTAACAGTCGTTCATATTATGTGATGCAAAATGGAGTTGAAAAATTAATCAACTAGTCAATCATCACCTTAGGTGGTGTATTTATCATTAATTATTATCGTAATCACTATTCCTATTTCATAGGGAAGAAAATCTAAAAAAATGTTGTACACTTATTTCTAATGTTTGAGTTGTGACACTGATAATTTGTTCCCAAGTTAAGTTTTCTTTCCAATAAATCACAGTACATATGTGTGACATAAATGAAAATATTCATTCTTCATAAAATGGAAGACAGCAAATTAGACTTAATGGAGAAAAAATAGTGGACTCTGAATTAAACATGTACATAATCAAATTTATTAGAAACAAGGAAATACAACTGTCTATACCTAGGAACTGTGACTCAAACCATATTATTAATCCCTTATACAAACTATTTTTATTACCTGTTCCAGAAATTGAATTTGGATATTATGAATTTTAGTTCTCAATAAAAAATTATTTTGTAATATTTTGAATTACCATTCATTTTCTTTCATAGCAAGTCCCCAAGTTTATTTTATTTCTTTTTCTTTTTTTTGCTTTTTGGGTCACACCCAGCAATGCTCAGGGGTTTCTCCTGGCTCTGCACTCAGGAATTACTCCTGGCAATGCTTGGGGACCATATGGGATGCCGGGGATCGAACCCAGGCCAGCACAGGCCAGCCACATGTAAGGCAAATGCCCTACCCGCTGGGCTATCGCTCCGCCCTTATTTTATTTCTTTAAACTTATTGTTACATAAGATTTATTTTATAAATAATTTTTTATTTCATAAAGAAAAATTTTTCCATAAATAGGAATTTTTATTTAAAATTTATATAAAATTTTAAGTTCAATTTTAAATGTTTCATTATTTTTTAAAATTTACTCTTTGTTTTACTCTTACTGGCTCTCACTGTGCCCAGCCGCTCATGAGGTGCCCAGGAGGGATGGAAGGTTCTAGCCCTGGTTCGCCACCCCAGCAGAGCCTCACGAGCCAGATGCTCCCCCACTCCATGAGGACCTCCATTTTCCACATCCAGACTTCACCCTCGTCAGAACTCCACCCAGCAGACCAGCCTATCACAGCCCGGCTTGCGTGGCCGCAAGTGGCGCGAGGTTCATCAATAAATGCTGGATTTTGAGATGACTACAAGAGTATGCTACCGCACGGCAGAGCCTGGCAAACTACCTGTGTCGTATTTGATATGCCAAATACCAGTAACAATTATAGACCTCATTCCCATGACCTGATGGAATGGTTTGAGACTCTTTATGTTCCTGGAGCAAGCAGGTGCCCTTGGGCTCTACTTGCATGAGACAGGTCATATGGAGACGTTATTGGTGCCTGCTCGAGCAAATCAACGATGAACAGGAAGACAGTGATACAGTGATAATATTTATAGAGATTAGTGACACAATGGGTGAGATTTTTCACACAAATTTCACAAGTTTCGACATAAGCTTTATGTATGAGCATGACTATACCAGAACTCACAATAGATAAAGATATTTCAAAAACCTTTACAAAGCATATAAAAATATATACCACAGTTCCAGTGTTTTGTTTTAAAAGCACCTATATTGATTCTATTCATTAGCCAAAGTCTAAAAACTTCTAAAGAGTATTTTTACTTTATAGACATGTTTTAATAAAACAAAAACAATATATATTTTAAGACATGCACTAAAAATAGAAATATCCCTTGTTCTAAAGCAATTCACTCAAACCATCTCAAAACTTGCAGGTACTAGTTATTCTCATAGCAATTGTATTAGAAAGCTATTATAATTTTTATATTATTCTGTTCAAAATGAGTGGGCTTATTAAAATAATATACCTTGATTTTTTTAAGCGATCTAAATTTACTAATATTCAAATACAGATGTATTTTCAATAAGTCATAGCTGTGTGGATCCCCTTCACTTTGTGGCAAGCTGACTTGCTTACCATAAAGAGATTTTGCACCCTTTTTAAAAGATTTTACACTTAAAAGACTATTCTAAGACTCCTGGCCCAAGTCAGGGTTCTATGATGAGGTACAGCCAATGAGATGTGAATAGAAAATATGTCACTTATGGATTAAGAGATGAATAGTCCCTGTTTGACTCTTTCGACTCTCTCCTGCCCAATTCTGGAAAATTTGTGAAAGTGGTAGGAATTGTGTTGAGATGGGAGAATCAGAAACTGAAGGTCCTTGACCCACTGAGTTACCGGAGGTGAGTCTCTCAAACTTCGCACCACACAAGCACACATGTGTGCACAGTCACATCAGATGACTAGCTTCCCTGGGCATATGAGCTAGAACCCATAGGCTCCTAAATCATGTATATTACTGAATGACTGCCATTGACATTCTGTAATTATGCATATTTTAAAAAGGTTTTGATATTTTCATTTTGCCTGCAGGGCAAATGTCCTGCTTGCAGGGCAGATTTTGAATGTGTGTGTGTGTGTGTGTGTGTGTGTGTACAGCCACTAAAATTTTGAAGATATTCATTTTTTCATCAAACCCTGCCCTGTAATGTCTAACACTAAACTGTGAGATACCACAAGTCCTGGGAAATGGAATCTCACTCCAGTAAAGCTCTTATTCCTCTTTGGACAGGAGTCATCGTAAGTGTTTCTACCATACTAAGTTCAAGCACAGCATAACACTTATGACTTTAATGCATTGATCTCCCACTCTGTCTCCCCAGTTTGGTCTGTACATTCATTCCTATACATACATTCACAACATTCTAATGGAACTTTATAGGTTACCGAGACTAGAAATCTAAACTACATTTCTCAGACTTCATTGCAATCAAAGTAGCTGAAGTGGTCTGCATTTTGCAAAGCAGATGTACCTAGGAGAAGATTGACATGAAAAAAGGAAACTGAGTAAAAGAAAATACTCACAGTCAACACATCAGGAAATGGTTAATACTCAAGATATAAGGCACTCATACCAAAAAAAGAAAAAAAAAAAAAAAAAATAATAAAAGAGTAAAAACAAAAAAGGAGAAAAAAACAAAATATTTACAAAGATCAACAACAAAAAATCCAAAAACCATATCAGAGAACGGAAAAGGAAAATGAGCAGACACTTTGCTGAAGAAGACAGACAAGGTATACCGTACTACAAGAACCAATTATGAACACCTTTGTAGTTGTATGTCTCACGGTGGTATAATAAAAAATTTTTTTAAAAAAAGAAGACAGACAAATGGCACGAAGAATATAAAAACGTGTCATCATCATTTACCAGGAAATTCAAATCAAGATAACAATAAGGTTATTGAGATTATCTATCACCTCACACCACTTTGCCCTATCCAGAAAAAAGGCAAAAAAAAAATCTGCATTGGTAGGGATGTGGTGACAGAGGAGCTCATCCACCACTGGTGGGAATACTGTCTGGTTCAGCCCCAATGGAACACAGATTTCTCAGAAAAGTAAGAACAGAGCTTCCATAAGACCCAGCAATTCCACATCTTGGTATCTAACCCCTGACCCAAAAAAAAAAAAAAAAAAATCAATCAAGGACATACTAATTTTCACTGCTGCACTTAGTTCAATAGCTAGAATATGGACTCACCTCAGGTTTCCAAATACAGATTAGTGTATAATAAAGGTGCAGATCATTTGCAGAATAGAATACTACGCAGCTGAGAGAAAGGATGAAATCATGCAATTCACTGCAGCTAAGAAGGAACTGTAGGGTATCAGGCTAAGTGAAGTTAAAAAAGAACAGACACTAGATGATCTTACTGGTATATAGAATAACAGGACAGGCACAATGCAATATATCACTTGATCACTTGACATCCCGTTATTCATCAATTTGCTCAAGCGGGCAGCAGTAATATTTCCATTTGACACTATCCCGTTATTCATCGATTTGCTCGAGCGGGCGCCAGTAATATTTCCATTTGACACTATCACGTGCCAGTGTAGCCCAATGGCATCTGGTTGCTTCAGGAATACAAAAGCTCTGAAGAGCTTTTGAGGCTCTTTGTATTGCATCCCAAAGGTCACATAATATATCAAAGAGAGATAAAACTCTGGCCCTAAATTATAGACATAAGGCCTTGGAAAGAGAGAAAGTGCTAAAGGGGCGTAAAAAAAGTAAATGGGAGGTAATAGGGCAAGAGTCGGGGTCTTGGGAACACTAGTGTTATAGAGCTGTGGTATATGCACATATCTAAACCATGGAGTCAATGACACTATGATAATGGGACACAAATTACAATAATCAAAGTTAAAATATGTCCCTTTCTAAGGATGAAGGTGAGTGGGTGATAAGAAATCCCAGTACACTCTTGGGGAAACTGACACTGGTTTAGGATTAATTTGGAACATTGTATGCCTGGAACTCTATTATAAACAAATCTGCAAATCACTGTGCCTTGATTACAAATAAATAAAAAATAAAAAGGAAGGAGGGATGTAAGAGAATCATTACCAAACATTCAAATAATTGGAATACTAATTTATGCTTCAGTCTTTCAGTCTCATAAACACTGAATATCTGAGAAGCCCAGGAGACATATTCATGTGCTGAGGTTCACAGGTAAACAATGAGCAATTGTTATGTTTGGGTCTCCACAAAGTACCTACTTTAACAAGCTCAATGCTGCCAATCTATTTATCCTCCGGATAATAAAATTCTTTTAAAAAAACATATAAAAACACATAAAAATAAAAAAGTCTTTGCCTTTCTACAACTACAAAGCCAGACACTGACATCTCACATGACCCACAATGGAATAAGCGGTAGGTCCTCATTAGGGAAAGGAAATTTGTCAAAGTGATCCCAATTTAAGCCTCTCGCTTCACCCAGCATTTTGAAGAAGTCTTATCACCATCATGCCAGCTACTTGGCTGCCAGGAATGCTTGAGTTGCCCCATATTGTGAAAATGTCTTTGAGAACAAAAAATTGGGCAAATAAGGCAAGGCACGGTGCTGCTCAGGCTCATGCACTCTTTGCTTCTCCATATGTTTTCTCCAGTGTAGGAAGTAGTACTGCTTTACTGAGTAGCAACTTATTTGAATTGTACAGTCACTAGAAAGTAGGTCAAGACTCACTAGGGCTTTCCCATTTCCCAAACACTATATGCCATGCATGGTAGTTGAAATTTATCAGGGTTGAAGTACAGGAAAGAAGTGGGGAGGGAAACAAGAGGATAAGAAGAAATGTAATATATTTGCTTCTAAGCCCCTTCATAAATCTTCATCTTCTTTCCAACAAGATCTAGGAAAATCACAGTTTCACTCCAGGACGGGGATGCTCATTACCCAAGTTCAAAACCTATGAAAAAATTACAGTGGAAAAATCATTCACAATTGATTTATGGTTAAATTGGAAAAAGTGGAAGTGTTGGACCAATCACCTGCTTTTTAAATATCTTTCAATCTCATACTCACTCTAAAGCTTGACTCCAATCTGCTTCTATAATTAGAGTACCCAAACACGAGGCATTAATACCGCCAACAGATCATTAATCATTCCAGCTACATCATGATGAGGGTACAGCCATGGACTGGAGGCAGTGTTGAAGAAATAAAATTGTCATTGATCTCTCTTTGAAGAACATAAAAAGACTGTGCACTCCACGTGTGTTTGTTGGCTTCTATCACACTGGAATTGCTATGCAGACCTTTACTAGCAAACATATTTCAGTTTAACAGTGCAAGACATATAGGTATTATGTGTTTTCCTGGTTACTTCGTAACTAAGATCCATTATAGGTGTCTAACTGTTGTTTTGTACTTATCCTTAGTCATTGCAACTTACACTGTCTCCTATTACCTTAATATTAAGACAAAACTCGATGTGCTAATGAGTCCATGAACTATCTAGTGCATTATCTTTGAATCCTTCACTAACTGACATTTTCTGAGAGAAGTGAGCCCTCATTAATATGAACTGTTTAGAACAGCATATTTTTAAATTTGTTTTTGGACTATTCCTGAGAGTGCTCAGGGCTTACTCCTGACTCTGCATTCTAGAATCTCTTCTAGCAGTGTCAGGGACGCATATGTGGTGCCAGAGATGGAACTCAGGTCAGTTGTGTGCAAGGCAAGGACCAAACCTGTTCTGGTCCCTAGAGAAGCATTTCTTGACCAGGGTTATTTAGCCTTCTGTGAGTTCGCAGGATATTCCAAGGGGGCTGCAGGTGAAAATCACAAAATAGAAGGATCATGGCACAAGATGATGAAGAACAAAAAAGACAGGGAGCACAGAGGAAGCAAACACTGTCAGAAAGGGAACATAGTTGGAAAAGGTTAGAAACACTGCTGTAGAGGGAGATATTACAGTGCTTGTGATATTAAGAACTACCAGTTCCTTTGCCTGAAATAAGTGAGGCTGCTTCATTTTGTGGTCTCGATTAGAATCTAATAGCTATGTAATGAGTCCCAGCTAAGATGCTTTGGATGGATATATAGATTTTCAGGCACTTCATTCCCCTGTGTGTTCACTGCAGATGACAGTACTTGCATCCTTCCTTAAAGGATGATTTAGAATGTGACTGGATGGAATCCTTGCAAAAGAAGTTTTGCCAAAATGCAGAGTTCATTGTGCAAAAGGAAAACTTCCACTAAGACAAAAGAAATAAATTTGGGTATCCTGGGATAGATTCCAGGATAAAGCATTTACCTTTTCTGACTAGCACGGAATCACTCATAAACACCAAGTACAGCTCCGCCAGCTCTAGTCTCTGGGCTCCCTGACATGACAACAGAGCTTGTAATCTCCAGCCCACCAAATCAAGTATGTGTGAACACTAAGGGGTGTCACTTCTGACAAGCACTGCAGCTAAAAATAATGAAAGCGCCATAGTCACAGGTACTACCCTGGAGGCATGTGGGTAAGAACCACCATGCCACCTATGAGCACATGTGAACACATGCATCAGCACTACAATTAAGGTGTGAGGCTCCATGTTAGTACTATGATAGAGTTTGAGCACCCAGGCCCCTGTGAGCACAATAATGAAGAGCGAGCTTTAATAGTCACAATAACAAAGGGGAGGAAATGGTGAAGTTAGAGTAATTTTACTTTTGATCAATTTCTGGTTTGCAGGCCACATCTAGATCTGCTTAGGGCTTACACCCTAGTTCTGTGCTCAGGGAAGACTCCAGGTGGGTTCAGAAGAACATATGGGGTGCCAGGACCAAACCTAGCTGAGACATGTGCAAGGAAAGCACCCTACCCACTATATTATATCTCTGGTACCCCGTATTGTTTTCTAAACTGCATGAATGAGGACCCAGGGAGAGAGATCAAAGAGATGGTGTCCATGTTTTGCATACCAGAGCCCCAAGTGTGATCCAATACTCTGGGCAAATAGGAGTACCCCTGAAAAGAGCCAGGTGTGACCTAAGAAAAGAAATAAACTACTGATGATGAGATAAGACTGATAGCTTATTAGCATATCACTAGTTTGTCTCTAGTTTGATGCTAAATTAGCACCTGGAAATTATCTTAAAGGCAATGCCGTTAAAACATAAACTAGGAATTAGATAGAAAAGTACCTGGATTAGGCACTCAAGTTAATTTGCTTTTGATTAATTATTTATTCTATTTATAATGATTAGATTTCACCTATAGATTAGTTTCTGAAAATAGGTTACGATGGTATCCATTAGTGATGAGCCACTTTCTGTTTGCACATTTCAATTCCACAGGGGAACTGAGTGTTTTTTTTTCTTTTCTGAAGAGGCGGTAGTTGGCCAAGTAAGTCTGGGGCCCTCTGGTCTAGAACTCTACTGCATGTGAACAGCAATGCTTTCCTTTGCTAATAGCCCCACCAGCCCTATGCAAGCTACCACTGCGTTTTTCAACAGATAGATTGAGGGACACGCAATCTCCTGAAAATATTCAGCATATAACCCTACAATTCTCCCGTTTTCCATACAGAAGCAGCAGAATAGCTTCAGTGAAAGCCCCTGAAACTTTATCCTGTAACCCAAAAGGGAAGAACAGAATTGTTGACAGAGAAAAAAGTTGACTCTGAATTCTGCATATATAAATGCCACTCACCTGAATAATCTGGCAATGCCTTTAAACATTTTTTGAGCTTCTAGAATGCCTTTTACATTTTTCTAAACATACTAGCACACACTTATCAGATAAAGGTCCACATGAATGGAAATATCCTTTAACCTGCTTTATTCAATACGTGAGCTGTGGTTCACCTGAGCTAGGCCCAGTGAGCCTGGGATCAGCTGCACAGTCAAGTGTTTACTTTTCTGTCCTTTTCAGCGACTGGGTTAGCTTTCTGAGTGCCAGAGCTTGGGGAAAAGGTAATGCTAATCATCTGAAATCATCCTTCTCACACATTCTTCAGTGAATCTTCCTATCCGGGTACTATAATCTCTCACCTTAGCACTTATGGAAATATTCTCATTTGTAGATAGTTATTCAAACTGATGTTTCTCTGAGGGAATCAGCGCTAAGAATTCCTAATTTCCTGTCCTACCATCTAACTGCTATTAATCCCCAGGACACTGATTACTTGAAATGTGGTCAGTGTGACTCAAGAGCTTAACTTTAAACTTTTGATTAATTAATTCAAACTTAAATGGCCATCAGTCATTAACAACCTCTACAATAACCACAATCTTAGAGTTTTCCCCCCACCCTAATATCAGTTTAGCCATTATCCTTGCAGAAGCTTAAGTAAATTAATCTGTAGGAGTCTTAAAATAAAAATGTGCAATGGGGAGATAAAGGCAAGGCAGCACATCTCCACAGGAGGCATGTTGGCTATTAGTACTCATCATCCTCTACCTAACTAATCCTACCTAACTACCTCTACCTACCTAAATTTTTCACTTTTGAGTATTACTTCCTCCAAAATTTCTTACCCAGTCTTAAAAATTGACTTAAAATCTCTTCCTAAAAAGGCCCAATGACACCAGAACTTCTTTCAATTGCACACATTTTCTCACCAAATTTCCAAGAACAACCACAGAAACTCCTAAAAAGACCCTCTATCAAGGTCTAATGTATCTCACTGTATCACTGTATCACTGTCTTACCATTGTTCATCGATTTGCTGGAGCAGGCACCAGTCGTATCTCCATATGTCCTGTCACAAGCAAGTGTAGCCCAAGGGCATCTGCTTGCTCCAGGGACAGGAAAAGGCTCAAACCATTCTTCAGGACATGGAATTGAGGTCCATAATTGTTACTAGTTTTTGGCATAACAAATAAAACATGGGTAGCTTGCCAGGCTCTACCGTGTAGGTGGTATACTCTCAGTAGAAGGCTCCCATTCGAGCATTTACTGATGAAACTTAAAGGGAAGGATCAGGTTTTCTCTTGATTGGAGCTCTGAGGAACTATGGAGTCTGGATGTTGAGAATGACTGACTGCATGGTGTGTGGGTTGCTCTGGCTTCTTGCTAGGCTTACTGGGATGATGGTTATCAGTTAGAACCTGTCTACAACTGCATACAGTGTATAAATGTGAAAGATCCTGGGAAGGACATTATCCTAAAATCAGTATTATCTAAGAATATCTCACAGAGCTGTGGGTCTGGCATGGGTGGTTCTCTCTTTCCAGGGTAGCTGGCCTGGAGGCAGAGGAAAAGGCAGAGTGCAAACCTCTGCTCCGAGTCTGGTCAGTGTGGGACTCTCCCCGCACGTGTGAGCAAATCCTTGGAGCAATGTTGGACTTGGCCAGGGGCTGGCTGACCCCTTACTGGGAGGGTCAGCTCCATGGGTTGCTTCCACGTGGGGCTGGCCGAGCAGTGCAGCTGTGGGTCTAGAGTGGATGGGTCTGGATCTCTTCCAGGGTTGCAGAGGAGCTGTGGATCTGGCGTGGGTGGGTCTCTCTTCTGGGGTAGTTGGCCAGGAGGCGGAGGAAAGGGCAGAGCTCAAATCGCCGCTCTGAGTCCGGGCAGTATCGTCTCTCCCTCGCAAATGTGAGCAACCCTTGGATCAATGTTGGACATTCTATAATGTTATGTAGCCTTTCATGGATGATTTTGGAAACTGGTTATACATGTGACAGATGAGAAATGGTTATTACTGCTTATAATCTTATACTGGTAAGAAATATGTTTTAAAGTCCCTTGGCTGCACACTTGGCCCAGAGCCCTGTTTCAATATAGAAATTAAAATACAGGATCCTGGAAGTAACTCACAGGCCTGGAGCACTATGGTGGTCCTTGGATTCCTAGTGCACACCGTCTCCTGTTGAGTACTGAGCAGGGCTTTAAGTACTGCAGGATGTGATTCCTACCCACCACCAAAAAACTTTGAGCATTTTTTATATCCTTCCCTACTGGAGTTGCAGGTGTGCCAGCGGTGCCTGGCTGCATCAGCAGGTGGCAGACAGGAGACAGTCTTGTCTACATCCAGGGCTCTGCCCCGTGAGCTCTGGATGGTTGAGGGTCTGACATAGAAAAGACTTGACCCCTAGGATGAACAAAGCCATGGCAGAGCCTGGCAAGCTACCTGTGGTGTATTTGATATGTCAAAAACAGTAACAGTAATGGACCTCATTCCCAAGAAATGGAGAATGGAGATGTTACTGGCACCCACTCGAGCAAATCAATGAAAAATGGGATGACAAGTGACAAGTGACAAAATAATCTTATACAGAAAGAAACTAAATCTGGTAGGGCTGGAGAAATAGTACAGGGGAAAAGCAGCCAATTTAGATTTTATTTCCAGCTCCATATACAGTCCCCTTACCGCCCCCAGCAGTGATACCTGAGCAGAGAAAGTCAAGAATAAGCCTTGAGCACATGAGTGTGGCCCCACCCCTAGAAATTAAAATTAAAAACAAATTCAATTTGATCACTTGTAAAAGTCAAGCAAATGATTAGAAACACAGACAAAGTGAAAGCACCCTGTGTGGGTTAGCCATGTCAAATGCGGAAAAGAGCTAAGCAAAGCCAAGAGTATTCTTCTGGGTTCTCTTGAACAGCCTTCTGAAGAGCAGCAGGTCCTGAAATCTTCAATTAATGATGGCAGTGACCCTTTCCTGCCTAGATCCAGAAGCTCCCAGACCCTCATGTCAAATAAACTCTGATACCTGGATGAACTGCTGGGTTGCCAGTGGCAACATAGAGACCTCATGTCGGGGTTCCTATTATGTCAATAAAATTAATACTGACTGCACCTCCACAGAGAACATGGTATTCTCTAGGATCAGATAGAAAACAAACTATTAAGTTAAACATTTAAAGGATTATGTGCAGGTTTTAACCATATAGCTTGGTCCAAATTTGTTCTTTTAATTTTTTTCTTCAGGCATAATGGAAATTGGCAGAGATGAATAAATTAGCCCTATGTTTGGATGAAAGATTCTATCCTAATGCCTTATCACAGAACTAATCTCATTTTTAATAGAATAATAGAGGAATATTTTTATAATCTTTATTAGACTCAGTTTCCACAACGGCAAGATACAATTATACTAGCATACAGTTTTATGAGGCACTAAATATAAATCATTAAACAACTGGAGAAGATAGGCTATTATTTTTTAGTATTCTGTACCTACATAATACCTGTATCATTTCTTCCAGATGATATCACCTGTCCTAAAATCTTTACCAAAACAATGGATTTTTTTTTCTACTGAAATACATTTTCCCTCTCACTAGACTTGGTTATCCCATTTATTCTTATATCCTAAAAATCAATACAACTAGAACTTACTGCACAATAATTAAACAGAAGCAGGAATGAGTTAATTGATAAAGGAAAAAATGCTTGCTTAGACTTATCCATCAACTGAACACTTGTTAGGGACAATTTTTCCAGTCACTGAGGCCTCATATCTTCTTCCCTTTCAGAATTGGAATTACCTGGTGTGTCCGGCAGTCTAATATCCCAAAAGCTACCAACATCATAATCCTCATAATCCTGAGACTTTGTTCATATGTTTGGTTACATAGCAGAGATAAATTAAATAATAGAAAAAATTGCTAATCAGTAAAACTTAAAATTCTTGAGATTATTGTTGACAGACTGGATTATAATCACAGGGGTTCTCCAAAGGACAGTGGAAAACAAAATTGTTGAGTCAGGGAACTGCAAAAGAAAGTCATAGAACTCAATGTAAAAGAACTTTAAGGGAGGTGAGTACTTGTGACAGAGACTACAATGACGAAGATATTTTTTACCAGTTGGCTCTTATCAGAAAAAGTTTGCCAATCCCTGACCCAGACACAGTGTGAGTTCTTCATCCCCACCACTACCACCACTGTTATTTTTCAGCTTGTTAACTCCATAAGGACAATTTAAATTGCCCAGGAAGACTATCCAACAATAACAGTTCATAAATACTGACAGAAGGGGAAAAAAAACTAGGACAGATTTTTAATAATATTTTTAATTTAACCAGTGACTTAGTTGAGGAGAAACTCAATATACTGGGAACATTATTTCATTTTTTTCCTGGCAGCTTTTATTAGAAAAAAAATCAGGGATAACCAATACATTAAAGACATCACTTAAATCATTGAAGATATCATCAGTTCCTTTGTGCCTTCTCCCACTGTCGTGTTTTGAGAATTAATTGCTCATTTGTGCATAGCATTGTACAATGCAATTTAAAAAGACATGGCATTTGCCTTCTGGGAGCTTACACAATCTAAGACAGAAAAAGATGGCAGAGAAAGATGCTTCCTTAGGGAAAAACTAAATAAATCCTTAAAACAAACAAATAACTATTGATGTAATGCATTCACAAAAAGATTTGTGTTCTATTTTTAAATCGGAAGATTCAAGATTTAATGGGAAGGCAAATAAATAAATGTTCATTAAAGTAGCCCAACTCTTGCAAACAACTCTTTTAATAATTTAATGGAATAGTTCCAAGAGAAAGAATGGTAATGAATTGATTAAGGTGACCTCAGATAGAGTTCCTAGAATATAGCTTAATTATACTTTAAAAGGCTAACTAGATATAATCATTCAAATTTACCAAAAAGGGAGCCCTTTTTGGTAGTACTGTGGGTAATGCCTTGCCTTACATATTCAATGCCCAGAATTCCACATGGTCCCCAGATTGAGCATCCCAGGAGTGATTCCCGAGTTTAGACCTGGAAGGAACCCAAATACTGCCAGATGCATCCCCCAATAAAACAAAATCATGTTTAAAAATTTAACCAAAAAATAAAGAATGCCAAAGGTATTCTAGCATCCTACACTTGAAAGAAGAAATTCACACGGAATGCGGCAAAAATAAAGCATAGGTACTGAAGTGACATCTAATTTGTCCTCATGAGAGACACCAATAATTGATCTCAACATTCTTTCTGGCTAAGCATAAATGCAACCTTATTCATCACAATGATATAAGTTAACTCTGAATCCATCACAACACACAACACATTTCAGAAGTAGTCCTTAAATTATAAGAAATTGATAGCAACTTTCTGTTGGGTTACACCCCACCTTTTAGCCCTGAATTTTTTGCATTGCTGATAAGGGATTGTTTTCTCCTTCCCATAAGCCTTTTGCATATCCTAAGACCAAATGTTTAGGCCAAAGAGACTTATTTCTTGTATAAACACAAAGGAGAAGGTATTTATGAGTTAGTTTGACTCTAAATTGATTGCTCCTGGACATCCAGTCATATTTTCTCACTGGATCTCATGATCCTTGGATTGATTTTAATATCCATATAAGGGTCCTCTATGAGGGACTGCATGGCACCAGGAAGAGAGCCACCCTGGCTACAGTATGCACTACCTTTAGAATAACCATGCTTGACCCAACAAGGTCAGAATCAGATTTTGTTCTGACCTAAATTAAGCCAGAATGGCCTTGCACAGAGCAGAGCACTTAAGAAATGCCCTGGAGCAGAAAAAAGACTGGGATAGGACCTTGAGGGATGGCAATAATCAGTCTGGCATGGGAAGCATAATTTAGATCATATGACATGACCATATATATTTAATCTCTGGTATAGTCAGTATGCCTGTGCCCCTGTACCGTGTTTATTAAGAAAAGTAGATACAATATTGAAATGATTGTTCATTACCTTAGAAGGAGAAGAGCAGTGCTCTACATTAGCATCTCTTAAGGCTTGGGCCACAGTGGTGGACATGATACCACTGTGGATTTGCACTGGCAGGAAGAGTCAGCTGGTTTTGACCTTTGGACACCCTGCCCCCAGTGGCTGCAGAGGCTTTTAGCTCCTTATGGGCTTGGGGTCAGGGAAGATGGTTGACACACACGTGTGGGTGTGTCACACCTGGTCGGAGTACATGGTCAGTGTGAGTTTGTCGGCTGGCATCATGGTGGCAGAGTGTGCATAGCAGATGGGTGTGGAGTGAACTTGGAAGAAGTAAAGATTTGAATCCTCTAAACTGGACTCCTGTCTTTTTGTCCATAAGCCTGAGGGAATGGTTGAGGGCTCAGAGCATGATCGGGAACCCGATACTGTTGGAGACCCCACGCAGCCCTAACATCTGGCGTCCTTGGGTGGGAAGAGCGGACAACTTTCTTTTAAATTTGTATTAAAATTACAAAAGACCTTGCATGCAGCTGGCCCATGCCGCCCTGGGTTCGATCCCGGGCATCCCATCTGGTTCCCCAAGCACAGCCAGGAGTAATTCCTGAGTGCAGAGCCAGGAGTAACCCCTGAGCACGGCCGGTATGACCCAAAAGAAAAAAAATTACAAAGAAGAGAGAATAACTGGATGTACTGATACCACACACCCTCCAAAAGTTTAAAGTGTTCAATGATAGCCCATATAGTGTTCTTAGATATCAACTTAAAAGGAGTAACAGAGGACTGATCAAGCAACTGCTAACCCAAGGGAACTCTTTATAAAAAAGGAGAGAAAGAAAACTTGGAATACAAGATCAAGAGAAATTCCAAATTACTCAGTATTGTGGATACTATGGGATATAAACATTCTACTTTCAGACCAAGACACTCAAATCCTCAGTTATCCAACTGGCACTCACTGATAGGCTCTCTACAGATATTACCCTTGATCAAAACGAAGCTACATGCTCAAAGTGGCATGTAGAGGATTACCTCTCCCAGGTAGTCCCACACAAAGACTAGACTATACAGCTGCAAAGGAGAGGTCTTGTGATAATTTGTAGGATCACCCTGACCCCAAACTCCCCTTAAATTTGGCTCCAAATGGTCTGAGGCCTGGAGCTAAACCCAGATAAGTGTCATACTGTTTAGGTCAAAGACTGATTGGCAGAGATACTGCAAGAAATTCAAATACTCAGCTAAGCAAATGAATCTGAAAAGATAAAGATTCTGAAGATCAGTAGCTGCAGAGATGGCTCAAAGGAATGGAAACCGTGATTTGTATGCTGGAGGCCCTGAATTTGATCCCTGGCTCCACATGACCATAGCACCTCAAGCACCACCAGGTAATCCTGAGGGTCTCTGAGCACTACTGGGTGTGACACTTATGATCCTCTATCACTGTCATAATGACTTTTGTGGCCACTAGCACTGCTAGGACCAAACATCTAAATTGCCTGGTCTGGCTCTCTTACTATTGCCCTGAGCCCCTAGGCATTGCTTCAAAGATGTCACCCAAAAAATGAAGGGACAAAATAATTAAGAAGATAAAAAGTCAGACAGAGGGGTCTTACCTTTGTCTTTATGTTTATGTGTGTGTTTGTGTATCATGTATCACGTTTTTTGTCTTCCCATTGTTCATAGATTTGCTCAAGTGGACCCCACTAACATCTCCATATGTTGCATGCTAGTGTAGCCCAAGGACACCTGCTCGCACCAGGAACACAAAGAGCCTCAACCCATTCCTTCAGGTCATGGGAATGAGGTCTATAATTGCCACTGCTTTTGGCATATCAAATACAACACAGATAGCTTGCCAGGCTCTGCCGTGCAGGTGGGATACTCTTGTAGTCACCTCTAATCTCGAGCATTTATTGATGAACCAGGCTGTGACAGCTCTTCTGCTGGGTGGAGCTCTGACAAGTGGGGAGTCCGGATGTGGAAAATGGTGTGGAGGTACTTCTGGCTTCTTGTGAGGCTCTATTGGATGGTGGGCCAAGGCTAGAACCCGTCTTCCCTCCCGGACACCTCATGATCAGCTGAGCACAGGGAAAACCAGTAGCAGCTCTACCCCATGTATCTGTATATATACATATATATGTATATAGACATATAATATAATATCTATACACCACGAAGCATGGTTCATCAGTAAGTGCACAAACTGAGAGCCTACTACTGAGAGTATACCACCCACGTGGCAGAGCCTGGAAAGCACCTGTGTCGCATTTGATATGCCAAAACCCAGTAATTATAGACCTCATTCCCATGACCTGAACGAATGGTTTGAGGCTCTTCATATTCCTGGAGCAAGCAGATGACCTTGGTCTACAATGGCACATGACAGGATGTATGAAGATGTTTCTGGTGCTCACTCTAGTAAATCAATGAACAGTGGGAAGACAAGTGATACAAGTGATACACATACATGTATATATATATATATATATACATGAATATCATTATATGTGTATATGTATATAAACAGTATATATACATATATACACGTGTGTGTGAAGCCCATTGGGAATAAATGCTTTTTCTTTTTCTCTCAAATGCAGCAAAATTAAGTTGCCCCTGGTCACATTGTTAAGTGCAAAATCAGTCTTCAAATCCAGGTCTGTATGGTTATACCATCCTGAATGCACTTAACCTCTTCAAACTCAAGTCTTCCTGGTGATTAGCTAATGACACCTTAATTATAGGACAAAAACGTTGCCCTAGCATAATTCTATAAGTCTAATGTTGGTCATAACAACAATTAATATGTATTGACTGCTTATTTTAAGCCAGGTGCTTTCTTTCTCTATCTTTATAAAATCCCTATGAAGTATTATTATCTTTATTTTACAGCAAATAGACAACCTGGATTAAGAGGAAAAATAAAATTGTTTAAAATTCTAAAACCCTTGGGGCTGGAGTGATAGTCCAGAGGGTAGAGTGTTTGCTTTGCATGCGGTCTAGCATCCTATACAGTCCCCCAAACAGTGCCAGGAGTAATTTCTGAGTGCAGAGGCATAAGTAACTCCTGAGTACTGCCGGTGTGACCCAAAAAAATATAATAAAATAAAATAAAATTTAAAAACTCTTTAGGTTCAGAGCTGAATTTTTAACCTAGGTACCTGATACCAGTGCTCCTGTATTATGCCACCAGAACTTGAGGTGAAGCCTTTGGCGCTACAGACATTCTTTCAAAGACAACAACAACGAATTATTAAGGCCAAACAGCTGCACTCACACCCCAAAAGCTGCAACCAAGCATATGGCCAGACTCCACGGACTAAGAACTGAGCTCCACAGAGATGACAAACTGCCAACAATTTTTGGCTGAAAATTTGTGCTTTCTTGGAGTGGGATTATGTGATCTCACCTCACATCCCCATACTTCCGGAAGCCACGAAGCCACACCCATGTCCCAAGCTGCCACCATGGAAGCTCATCTACTGGCCCTATTCCATAAACTCATAATTAACTGTCCAAAGAGATCAACTAGCCGCAAAAATGTCTTGGAAACACCAGGCCCGGCTGAGACCTTTGGGACAGTTTGGGGAGGGAGACGGGCCAAGTTCCTGCCTACCACAGCCCTGGCAGTGGCACTCACATCTCAACGTGCCTAGAGCCAGTCCCTTCACCTCCTAGAGCTTGAGTTCCACAGACACCTCAAATCACTGACAATTTTATGTACCTGAGGGTTTTGTTTTTCTTTCTTTTTTTTTTTTGGCTGCAAACTTCAGTTCAGACCTTCTAAGAGTCGGGGTGGGTGACCTCACCAACTTCCCTATCATTACAGAAATTCTAGAAGTCATACCCTCATCGCACTGCCACTGCCATGCAAGCTCAATTCCTAGCTAACTATTCTGAGTTTTCGGAGCAAAATATTCAAATTCAAGAAATACTAACATCCCGGTAGGAGCACTCAAGATTGTCCAGGAACACTGTAGAAGTCAAACAAGCTCAACTAACAAAAACATTAACACCAAAGACTTAACAAGCAATAACAGCTTAGTAAACCCTCAGACAGGACTTAATGTCCCATGGTGATATATAACTATTTTCACATATTTTCTTTTATTGAAGTATTTTTTGATCATTCTATTAGCCATTTAGTGATAACAAGCAATAGAAACTAAATTAATATATAAAAAAATATAAATCAATAAAAATAATATACTGCTATGGGGCAGGCTTAAGGGGTAGTTCAGAAATGGAGACAATGTTGGAGGGAAGATGACAGTGGTGGTGGGATTGGTGTTGGAATACTGAACACCTATAGCAAATGATCAGGAACAACTTTGTCAAACATGGTGTCTAAATAAAGTGGGAGGGTTACAAATGGTGCCATCCATTTTGTGAAGGTGGAATGTTACAAAATAGTAAATCTGTTTTGTGAAGGTGGAATTTGAATTAGAGAATAATCATTGAGCAAAGATGAAATGCGTAACTTGTCCCACTCTACTTTGGGTAGAAATAAAGTATTTTGTTAAAATTAATTTAAATAATATTACATCCTGCCTCTCGAGGTGTGGCAGGTGTGGGCTTGGTAGCTGGTTGTGTTGGCAGGTGGCAGACAGGAGACAGGCTTGTCTACACACAGGGCTCTTCTCCATGGGCCCCAGATGGTTGATGGTCTGACATAGAAAAAGACTGAGTCCGTTGGGATGAACCCAGAGCCACAGCAGAGCCTGGCAAGCTACCCTTAGTGTATTCGATATGCCAAAAACAGTAACAATAACGGACCTCATTTCCAATGAATGGAGATGTTACTGGTGCCCGCTGGAGCAAATTGATGAACAAGGAGAAGAAAAGTGATACAAGTGATACAAATATCACATATTTCTAGGGCCTCTCTTAAAGATTTACAAAGTAAATGTCTGGTTTATCCAGGACCAGGACAAGATGATCATTCAGGAGTGGCCAAGTTTTACCATGCAAAACTGAATAATGAAACCAAAAGGAAAAGTCAGGGGCCCTGAACTGAAGAACCCAAAGCAAGAAGAATGAAGGAAACACTCTGGATGGACAGAAAGGAAAGCATGCAGAAGATAGCTGTAGCCCTGGATTCCCATGGCCCTGGGTGTCTGAGTGACATCACTTCCATGAACTTAATAAGAGTCTCATATATATTAAGAGGAAGATCTCATTTTTTTTCCAGAAAAACACCCTTTGCAAAACAAGCTTGAGGTTGCTCCCATCCCACACTTGACTTCACCCCTGGTACCTTAATAACCACCTTTTAAAAAATGTTTCGTCACCATCAACCTCAGAGACAGGAACCAATTCTGTCACAACAAGAAGCATCTCTGGGCAGCATTCACCATCATTGAACTTATTTCTGGGTTTCCCTTTGAGGTTTACTCCAAATAACCTTTTGACTTACCCTGGAAACTTTTCCCGTTGTGACTCTGCTTGGGTGGCCTCTGCCTCTCTGCTCTCCTCTCTCTTCCTATACTTTTGAAAAAGAATGATGGAAATATCTTTCTCTAAGAAGCACCATTATCATTTTCTTTTACTAAATTTGGAATTATAAATTCACTCTTTATTCTTCTCAAGTGTTATTTCTAGACTTTAAAATGTTTTCAACACTTTTTTATATTCTTCTCAAAACCTACCTAAGCAGGACGCATTATGAACCCATACTATCCTAGGGAGAAAATATTTTTGATGACCTGCTTGTACGATCCCCTTTACTTTTCTGCCAGTCACCTTCCCACCACCCCTTTACCTGACTGCTATTTGGCATTAACAAAACTCCTAGACTTATATATCATTACAATAACTCATTAATTTGCTTACTACCAACATTGTAAAGGTTCAAGTTTCTACTCTGATTCCATCACAATAACTACCTACACCATTTTCCCCTTTGGATTATGATGGAAATATAAGCAAATTATCAGTAAATTTAAAATATATATATTTGAAATATGTACATATACCTGAAAAATACCTTCAAATCAACCCACCTGGTTCACAAGCTGTATGTGAAGTAAGATATCTCTGTATGTTTATGATATACAGAGCTATTATCAAAGAATTTTGGCAAACAAAGCATGAGTACTTAAAAGCACAGAATGCTGTGCTTCAGTCTTCCTAAGACAAACATGATGAACTTGGCCAATATTTCGGTCTGGTTTAAAAATCGAAGCCAACAAGTGGTTACAGGCCTCTGAATCTGGTTTCCTGTAGACTAAGTGAACACTAAAACTCCAGACGTCTACTGTGTTTACTTTCATTCCCACCAGTCCAATACCACCTTGTATGCTCAAGGGTGGTCTAGGCTGCATCTTTCCAGTTTCCTCCAGGAATTTGGATGAAGAATAGGTTATAAGGGGAGACAGTAGGTCCAAAGGAAACTGTTGATAGTACTTCTGAAGGTCAATCCTGGGTCACCTTCAAGTACCACAATGATTCCGAAGAAAATGCCAAATAGTGAGCCTCCTATTAGAGTGGTAAAATGGACTAGAAACCACAAAATCCAGAAGTTGAGGGGTGGAGAAGTTTCGATGATAAAGTGGTAATAAAACATAATGCATGGCAGTGTTACTGACTTTGAGGTTAGTGAACAAGACCACGTTTAACCACTTATTCACTCTGAAAGTTTGGATCAAGCAGTCACAAAGTATATTTCTGCCAAAAGAGAACAATGCTGCATTAAAAAATGTTCTCGTTTCTTTGGCTATAAACAGTATTGTAGGTAATGTTGAACACTACACAAACAACAGAGGACCACAACTTTTTGGCAGGACTAAATCACACACTTGCCCCATCACATAATCAAAAAGATCCTAAGTTGCCTCAAATTCAAGCAGAAAATTGGAGAAGAAAAATGAGTACCACAGAAAAACCAGTTCCCAAAGCCTTTCTCTTATTAGACAAGGCACTGGGACAAAAGTAAGATCTGAGGAACAAATCACATCAGTCCAATATATCCAGCGTTTAAAATCAACCCAGCATTTAAGTTAAAAGCAGACAGGACACCGGAGCATTGCTGAATTTAAATAAAAACCAGTGTGTTTTGCAGAACACTTTCATAAAATCATGACTCCAAAGAGCAATTACTCAGGGCGAAAGACAATTAGAGGAGTTGAGACATTTCTTGGCTTTAATAGCAACCACTGTAGAAGAAAAATGAACATGTGGAATTCTTCTCATATTTAAAATTTTAAGAGAGGCTGAGGAAAGTAAGCTTGATTATCCTTTACAAAACAATGCTCCAAGGTAGGGCATGATATATAACTTCACATAAATATTGGAGAGTAAACAAGGCTGAAAAACAAAGGACTGCTTCTAACATTATTGGCTTTAAAACAAAAAAATGTCTGAGACAGACCAAGGTTTCTCCAGGCAAATTCACTTGTCTTCCTGCCCCTTCCACTGAAAACAAGTCTGTAGAATCAGGGACAGGTGTGCAACTCATCATCGGGCAAGACAGGAAACCTTACCAGGCCTCAGACCAGCTTTATTTAGCCTCCCTAACAAGGCTTATCTTCGGCTGGTAGGCAACTATAATAGCTTTGAGATCCCCAAATAATTAAAAACCAAAACAACTTGAGAATTAGTTGGAATATGCTTTGTGTTACTAAAATGTCCCACAATCTTACTGCCCCAAATATTTTCTTCAGGAATGTTGTGGACTTTCTGATTAGTCTACATTGCCCTTTAGGTGACTTCTTGGTCTCTGCTGCATTTTAAGCACAGGGTCTTTAAATGATTGATAGGCATGCCATTCCATTTTAGTAAGAGTAAGTATTAAACATCACCTCTATCCTCTTTTCTCTTCTTGTGTATCACCATTAAATGGATCATACTGAGAGTTATTTTTCACAAGACACATCATTTCCAGGTCACTCTAGTGGACCTCTAAAAAACAGCTCTTGGCAATCTATTACCCTGAGCAGTTAGAGCAGAGCACCTAGCACAGGAAGCCTGGACTTGCCTCTAGAATGACTCAGAAATAAAGAAGCTCTTCTCTCTGGCCATAAGGTAGCCATGTAGTGAAGCTTTCATTTACAGCACTAAAATATGACCAATGACTCTGCAGGAATTAGGAAGATTAAAAATACATGAAGAAGATGCCAAGCATTGCGGTGGGCATCAGGGAAGAATTGTACAAATTTCTCAAATTATTATCACATAAGAAAGGAAAGAAGATAGTCCACTTTGAGCTATTACTCATGTCTAGTTCTGTATTCCAATATATATCAGTTTCTCAAATCTCTTCTGAAACATTTTTATTCACATCAGTCAATACTTTGCACAAAGCTCACTTGGGCTGAGGCTACTCTCATAAGAATAAATGAACCATTAGTGTCATTAGTGCCTAGAACTCATTTCTAACTTAGAGGCAACACTTGTGGGTCTTCATTCTTGAGCTTATTGCAATGCTTCCTTTGAGGTCAAAGCTATGAAACTCGATTGCAAGATGATGAGGTGCTGACTGCATATCCTTTTTAAAGACAAGCCCGAAACAGTCCAATTTATACAGAATTTTGAAATATTATGACCTGAAAAACAGGTCTTGCTATGTATTTATAAAATACAGCAATGTTCAAGGCTATTGACTATTGGGAATGTTTTAGGGGGCATGAGCTCTATGAATTATTTTTTGATATCTCAGTAATAATCACACTACAACAAAGGCATTATCTGCATTATACATATGAAGAAACTGAGTTCCAGAAAGGCAAATTTACGTGTCCTGAACCAGGCAGTCAAGAGACAGATCACCACACCAACCATATCTATTTGATCACAGATGTTCATAAATTTTCTGTGATGCCTCTGTAATTATAAGAGATGCCTCCTATTTGCATTTATGTTTCACACTGAGTAGAAATCATTGTCTATTTTCCCAGTAAAGCAATAAAAACTTAGATCCATGCTTCTGGAAGATGAGACAGGATCAAAACCCAGAAAATTGTCTTCCTCCATAAAACACACTCAAGCATGGGGAAAAAATGAAAGTAAACTTAGTCACTATTTCATTAAAAAGAAAAATTCGAAGAAGCTCTTTGGTGAAGGTACAAGTACTGATATTGGAAGAGAATGAGTGACTGAGGTTTTGAAAAGTCATGGAGTATGAGTTTTCCTCAAATAAAGTTTTCCATTGCTCTTTACCTGATTTGTTTTTTTCCTAAAAATGGTTCAAAATTTCCAACTCAACAGTCTAGCTGCAGAAAGATAATTGTTATCTTCTGGCCAGAGCTAATTAACTAAAGCTCATCTTCTCTTTTCTAACAATCTTCAGGGACTTAAACAAGTTCTTGCAATTTATTGCATCTACACAAATTTCTTTCTTCCTTTCATGTCTTTCTAACATGTCTTCTTTCTTTATAACATGATCGCATCTAGGGTTATTTAGTGATCTAGACAAAATACAATATGCTGATGGGAATGGTCAATATTTAGCAAAAGACTAACAAATAAATCAAGAGGTCAAGAAGAAATTAAGGCTGAAAATAGCAAATACTGCTCACTGCACATTTCCTATAGAAAATTCTCTTGGTCTTGAATTCAATAGTTTTCTTTCCATCAAGCAACCTAACTGCCACCATTTGAGAATATTAGAAGAGTAAATAATGACACCTTTACAAATTCAGCAGGCTCTCTCACCAAGGGACTGAACATAACTGCCATGAAGCCATCCCACACATAGTGAAAGAAAATAAAATCACTGCTCTTGCAAAAATAAATCAGTGGGCAGTCCTAACAGGGTGTTTTTTGGGGGAAGGAAGGCATAGTTTTCTTGTAAAGAAACTAATATCACATAAACCGTAAGATAGAATAAAATTAGACAAAACTCCCTTCTGGATATAGACTTTCACAGATAGAAAGAAGGTTCTGGGAGAGCTTTGCCATTTAGTATCGGTGAAAAGATGTCAGCAGCCACAGCTATGGGGGAATGTATCTCCACACTTTCTTCTAATATGGAAATCAGCTGTTTCGGGACCAGGGCCAAGTGGCCTTAACATTCCAACCAGGGAAAGTATATGTAATGGAACAGAATTGCCATTTCTTAAATGTTTTTACATAATTTTAACCCTTACTTAAGAGAAATTGCTATATATAAGTGAGAATACAATATATAGATTTATAGAAAAAATAGTAAATGATAAATCTTTCAAGGTGAATGAGTTTATTTTCCTCTATTCTTCAGACGTGAAGACAAAGATATGAAACGACTTGCATAGTGATTCTTGGGCATTCTTTTCAAAGACAATTTCAATAAGTATGAGGAGGACTAGACTGAATATAGTTTTCAATAAGTTTAATGGATTTTCCTCATCTTAATAAAGGCCTCTCCTTAAAGTGACTTTTATGAGCCTTTTATATATTAAAACAAACAATTGGTTAACTAGATTCTTTTAAATATATACATCACTATCAACTCTTTACAGGAATTAGAAATATATTGCCTTCCCATATACCAACCATCAGAGGTTCTTGAGATATGTGATATCTTTCTTTAATTTTCTTTCCAAAGAACTGCACCACCAAGTGGTAGCTGGTCCCTTTTGTGGCTGTCGACTAAATTCCCTCCATACCTGACCTTTACACTTCAATCTTCTGGCTCCATTCCTTACTTAGTCTCCTCATTATAGAAATGGTGCCACCATCACGACCCAGCTGGTCAAATTAAGGATCAGCAGCTGATTCTAATTCTGATTCCTTCCTATGTATATTTCCACCCCATCAACTTCTAAGTTTTCAGAATACTTCTCACATATATCACACATGCAAGCATTTCTTTTCCTCTCTAATATCATCATTTTAGCCAATGAAATATATATATATAATTGGTATGCAATATATATGCATATATGTACATATATATGTGATATCTCACTAGATTATTTTCTGTCTTGTCCAGAAAATTTCTAATTATAATGCTCTTATTAAAATTCTGTGTCTTTATCACTATTAGAAACTCTATGTAAGTTTTTCCCCTTCCTAACCGGGTAGGGTATTACTGCCCCAGACCTAGCCCTGTTCTATACTATACCCATTTCAGTTAATGGATTCAAGCTAATGGATTCAGCTAATGGTTATTATATATATAATTATATATTATAACATATAATATATATAACCTACATATATTAGCTTGAACCACTGGTCTCTTCCTTACTTCACAGACTTCATGCAGACATTTTCTTCCACACAGCTATTGTCAAGACCATGTCCATTTGATCTTTCAGACTTCATCCCTGTTTTTTTTTAATTACCACTTTCCTATCTAAGTTATTCTCTACCACATGCTCTATGAATTTTGTTCTTAGAACTTGCATGCTCTGGAATTGCCTTGTTCCACTTCCTTGAAATATTGTCTTCAACAGTGGCATCCATCTTTGTATTCCCTTAGTGCAGACAAGTACCTGGCCCAGTGAGTGCTCAATAAATATTTGTTGAATTAACTGATACTCATAGCAATCATGCTTTAGTTTTGTGACTTTCTCAAGTAGTGTTATGTTGTTAATCCAAGGAAGACTTTACATATTGTACACCTGTAAAACAACCATAATTCCAAGTTTTTTTAGGAAGAATTACAATCCAGTGATACCACTCTAGGGTAACTTATGTCAAGAAAAAAAATGACATGCTTTCAAAAAGATACTTACATGCCACTTTTACTGAAATTCTATTTACAATAGCCAAAGTTTAGACTACCAAGTGTCCAACTACAGATGACTGGATAAATATATTATGGTATATTTACATCAAGGAACACTACTCAGATGTGAGGAAAGATAAAATTTTAGTCTATTGCAATAAATGGCAAGACAAATTATCACATTGAGTGAAATGTCTTAGAAGGAGGACAGCAAATCTGGAAAGATATTACTCATAAGTAGAATGCAAAGAAACACAGTAAGAGAAAACACAATATCCTATGTTAACAGACTCTCGAAGCCTACCCATAGAGTGTGGTGTGATGAAATAAAAGGGAGTGATAATGAGAAAGGGCTTTCTAATGAACATGAGACAGAGCGGCATCTTGTACTCCCTACAAACCTCAATGAGCTTGGTTACTGTGTGGATATGGTCGATTGTGCTGAATCCTTTCCGGAAGCCTGCTTGTTCACATGGTTGTCCTTCATCTAGTGTTCTGCTAATCCTGTTCAGGATGACTCGTGTAAAAAGCTTGTAGATGACGGACAGCAGGCAGATGGGGCGATAGTTGCCAATGTCGTGAATGACTCCCTTCTTGAACAGTAGAACTGTCCTGCTGGTTTTCCATTGGGAGGGCACCTTGCATTCGGACAGGTAGCGTGTGAAGAGCCGAGCTAGTGTATTGATGAGTACCAACGGCAGATTCTTCAGGTGTTCGGGTCTGACTTTGTCTGGGCCTGGTGCTGTTCCCTTCTTTACCAACCAGATGGCATGTCGGATTTCAGAAGGGAGAACGTTGGGAATGACATATCCATCCTGTGGAATTTGGTATGTGGGCAGGTGGATGTGGCTATCAAAGAGATTTGAGTAGAAGTCCTGGATACTCTTCTCCATTGCCTTTCTGGAAGATGTGATAGATCCATCAGGGCATCGGAGAGCAGTCATCTTGGTCTTATAGTTGGCGAAGGACAGGTGGGCAGAGGCCCCATTCATTCTCAATGGAACAAACATCTCTGAATGCAGCAGTTATGTGCACCTAGGTCGAGAAATCAACATGATAAACTACCTAAAACCTGAGCTGCGCAGGAGGAAGAGAGCAGCATGGAATGCCTTCAAAGGCATCGAAGAAATAGCTAAAAGGGACATCCGGCTCGGGCACATTTCTTTGACTCCACTGTTCTCCCTGCATTAACATACGCTTCAGAGACCTGGGCCCTACAAAAGTAGGATGAGAATGCTATTCGGGTCTCCCAGAGAGGAATCGAAAGAGCTATGCTTGGAATATCACGCCTCACTCAAGTGAGAGAAGGAATCCGGAGTTCTGACCTCTGTCGCTATTCCAGAATCAGGGACGCTGTCTCGTTTGCCAAGGCATCGAAAATCAGATGGGCTGGACATGTAATGCAATTTGGAGACAACCGCTGGACTAGAGCCATTACCGACTGGATCCCACGGGATGTCAAAAGATCACGTGGCCGCCCACCTACAAGATGGTCAGACTTCCTTGTAAAGACCCTGAAGGAAAGGTTTGAGGTTCTTCATATTCGGTGAAACTACCAGATTCCATTGGGCTACATTGGCACATGATAGGGTCCAATGGAAATGTTACTGGCGCCCGCTCGAGCAAATCGATGAATAACGGGATTCAAGTGATTAAGTGATCAAGTTATCACTCCCTTTCCTAAATGCCAATTTCCTGTACTCTTTTATTATAGGTCAGACAAACAATAATTTTTCACCTGTTGATTGCTAATGGTTTCCTTTAGTTCATCTTGTGGTTCTTTTATCTTTTGCTCTGCTGTTGTTAGTCTTCTGTTCAGAGCTGCTATTGATGTTTGTTTTTTTTTAAATAACACCTACCATACTCTCCATTTATGCTTATACTTTCCTCATTTCAGCACTTATACTTCGATGTGGCTTGCTGACTCTACTGATTACCTGTGTCAATTTTTTTTCTCTCAGCTCATTAAACATCCTCACAATGCTGTTACTAAATTCACTTAGGATTTACTGAACTGGTAGGTGCTGATTGAGCCTCCACTATGAGCTTGGTGGTATTCTATGTGTTTTCCCCATTGGGCTTGATATGCTCCTACTACATAAAATATGTTATCTGTGAGCAGGCCCTTCAGAAGCTGTGGAGCTGGGTCCTTTGATATGGTAGAGGAGGTTTTGTGTGGAGGCTGCTGGACCTAACTCAGAAAGATAACACAATAATTGTTTTCAGATTTGTTTCTGAACTTTTTTGTTCTTAAAAGTGTTCAAATAGAGCTGCAGAGATAGTACAAAGGATAGGGTGCTTTTCTTGCATACAGCCAACCAGGTTGGATCCCTAGCATCTCCTATAGTCCCCAAACACCAGTGAGAGTAATTCCTGAGTGTAGAGCTAGAAGCATAGCCTGAGCATTGCCAGATGTGCCCCCAAACCAAAACAAAACAAAAGAAAACATGAAAACAGGGCCAGATAGCTTTGTGCTTTAAAAGGGATAAAGCACAAATCTTGCCACACAGCTCCCCAAGCCCGACAAAGTGTGGCCCTGGAGGGCCGAGTCCTGCTGGAGTAGGACAGGTAATGCACAGCGCAGCAGGACGCAAATGGCTTGGCATACACTGGCCCCTCACACCGAACCACTGGCCTAACTGTACATCAAATAGATTCTTTGACTTCCTGAACACTGCTTGGCAAACATCTCCCAAATTTTTCCAATGTAGATATGCCTGTCTCTGAGACTGAAATTTTTAATATTTTTGCAATGTTGCATGTTTAAGCTTGTATATGTTTATCCCAAGAACTAAGTTTTGTGGCCATCAATAGGTTCTTAGAAACTAACTTTCAAACAGTTTTATAACATTTCATTCAGCATAAGCTAAAATTGTTTCCTGTTTATGTTATAATGTGCATTAAAAACAGTCATTTTAGTCCTTCTTCGTTTTGGCAGGCTAGTTCGGCCCTGAAATTTTATCAGGTACTCCTTGTTCATCCTTCTTAGTGCTGCTGTATTAAGGGCTCTTTCAGGGTTGGGAAGATATACATTTTTATTACTGGTTTTGGCTTATTGAATACGCATTGGACAGCTTGCCGGGCTCTGCCATGCGGATGGTATATTCTCAGTAGCTTGCAGGGTTCTCTGAGAGGGATGTGGAAGTAAATTGCAGAGGATCCGCATGCAACAGGGAGAGCTGGTATCTGCTCTGCCTGGAATATCTGCGTCTGGGGCTCGAGCATTCCTGGGCTTGAAATACTCTCCTCTGAAGGGTGGGTCTCTAAAGGGCAGGTCCTTGTAGGCTGGAGATTGGATTAATATCTTGGGTGGAGATCTGTAGAGCTGTGGAGTGTGGATTAAGAAGATCTCTGCCATTGTGGTGGTGGGGGGTTCCTCTGGGTTCATCAGGATGGTGGACTCGGACCAGAAGTTGCTCTTTTGCTCAGTGGAGTGTAGGGTGTTCAACGGGGGAGAACTGGTATCTGCTCTGCCTGGGTATCTGCACTGGCATTGGAAGCATATATTGAAGACCTGATGGTGCAGCTCAAAAGATCAAGTATGACATCATTGGTCTGACTGAGATGAGAAGACATCAATCACATCATGCCATTTTTGACACAGGAGAAGAACTCTTCCTAGGAACATGCGACTAAAAGAGGCGTTCCGTGGCGTCAGTGTCCTTGTCAACACAAATGTGGCCATGGACATTGATTCATTTGAAAGCCTAACAAACTGGATAGGACGATTATACTTGAAGAGATGTGGCCCACTGCCAGCAATTTCTATCTTTATTGTCTATGCACCAACATCCACATAAAAGGAAGATGAAATTGAGAATTCACATGGAACTGGAGGAGTTCTATAAAAAAAGATCACACCTTCTACGAGATCATAGTTGGTGATTTTAATGCCAATATAGGATGGAGAAGATTGGCTGAAGAACTCCACATTGGAATCCATGGCTTAGAATGGAAAGAACAGGATGAGAGACTATCTGAGTTCATCATGTCCACCAAGACCATTCATGGTAACTCACAGTTCCAGAAGGATGAAGTGAAACATATGGACATAGTAATCTCCTGGTGGACAGTTCCACAAATGAAATTGGCCACATCATCTTCAATCAAAGGTTCTGCCTGACCGATGTTGCTGCCATTGCAAAATTTCAAACAGGATCGGACCACCGTCTCCTTCGTGCAAAATTCTACTTCACACAATGGGGAGAAAAGGATGCAAAGTTTAAGAGAGACTCCCAGAATGACCACCAACTGGGAACTCTTTGACACCATTTTGGCAACATGGGAAGATACCATCATTGACGACATCGAAGAAGAATACAATTGACTGGTTCAGCACCTCCATGATAGTGAGAAGAATGCTGAGAAAGAGATAGACACAAAAGGACACCTGTCTTCAAAAACTCTTGAGCTAATTCACCATCCTGGCAAGGCGCAAGCCTCAGGCAACTAAATGCTAATGTCACAAGCTAATGTCAAAAAGCAGGGCAGAGAAGTGATAAAGGAAGACCTCAAAGAGAGAAAAGCAGAAATACTGGAAGATGCAGCAGAAGCCAGGAAAAGCATTTGCACCGGTCCGCCTGTTCTTCACCAACTATAAAACCAAGATGACTGCCTTTCCATGCCCTGATGGATCTATCACATCTTCCAGAAAGGCAATGGAGAAGAGTATCCATGACATCTACTCAGATCTCTTTGATAGCCATGTCCACCTGCCCACATACCAAATTCCGCAGGATGGATATGTCATTCCCAACGTTCTCCCTTCTGAAATCTGACATGCCATTTCGTCGGTAAAGAAAGGAAGAGCACCAGGCCCAGACAAAGTCAGACCCGAACACCTGAAGAATCTGCTGTCAGTACTCATCAATACACTGGCTCGGCTCTTCACACGCTACCTGTCTGAATGCAAGATGCCCTCCCAATGGAAAACCAGCAGGACAGTTCTACTGTTCAAGAAGGGAGACATTCACGACATTGGTAACTATCGCCCCTCTGCATGTTGTCTGCCATCTACAAGCTGTTCACTCGAGTCATCCTCAACAAGATAGGCAGAACTTTATATGAAGGACAACCATGCGAGCAAGCAGGCTTCCAAAAATGATTCAGCACAATCGACCACATCCACACAGTAACCAAGCTCATTGAGGTTTGTAGGGAGTTCAAGATGCTGCTCTGTCTCACGTTCATTGATTTAAAGAAAGCCTTTGATTCTATTGAGACCAAAGTGGTTATCGAAGCCCTAGCCAAACAGGGTGTTCAAACCCAATACATCAAGATCCTTCGTGAGCTGTATTATGGATTCAGCACCAGGATCTCACCATTCTACAAGGAAGTGATCATTTATGTCAAAAGAGGGGCCGGGTGATACCATTTCACCAAAACTCTACCCCCGAAATGTCCATTTAGTGGGAAGGATGGGGTGGAGAGGGTGGTCGGCCTACCCTAAGCAGACAAATGCTGGCTGACTTTGACTGAGAATGTGAAAAGATAGGTCTACAGCTGAACCTGAACAAAACTATGTTCATGAAAAATGAACTAGTTCCAGAGGCCCCATTCACTCTCAATGGAACAAACATCTCTGAATGCAGCAGTTATGTGTACCTAGGTCGAGAAGTCAACAAGATGAATGACCTAAAACCTGAGCTGCACAGGAGGAAGAGACGCATGGACCTTCAAAGGCATCAAAGAAATAGCTAAAAAGACAAAGAACCTCCGGCTCCGGGCATATCTCTTTGACTCCACTGTTCTCCCTGCATTAACATATGCCTCAGAGACCTGGACCCTATGAAAGCAGGATGATAATGCTATTAGGGTTTCCCAAAGAGGAATGGAAGGAGCTATGCTTGGAATATCACGCCTCACTCAAGTGAGAGAATGAATCTGGAGTTCCGACCTCTGTCGTTGTTCCAGAATCAGGGACGCTGTCTCATTTGCCAAGGCATTGAAAATCAGATGAGCTGGACATGTAATGCGATTTGGAGATGACCACTGGACTAGAGCCATTACCGACTTGAAGCCACGGGATGTCAAAAGCTCATGTGGCCACCCACCTACAAGATGGTCAGACTTCTTCGTCAAGACCATGAACGAATGGTTTGAGGCTCTTTATATTCCTGAAACAACCAGATGCCATTGGGCTACACTGGCACATGATAGGGTTAAATGGAAATGTTACTGGCTCCCGCTCAAGGTCATCGATGAACAACGGTATGTCTAATGATCTAGTGATCTTATGTTATAATGAAACAAGGCTGAATAAAACACTGCTACTTTGTGCTGTGCTATAACTAAACATTCAACTGTAGCATAGGTTGCATAACCACTTTAGCATAATCACAGTAACAATATATTACCAATAATAACTCAATTCTATCTCAAATCCAGGTCATAGGCAGTCCATAGTCAGACTCATAATACCTGTTATAGAGAGCTTTCTTTTTCTACGTGAATGCAACTAAGGTTCCCACACTTATTTTTAGTTATTTTCTCTTTATATTTAGTTGTTATCTCTACTTTTCAGTTTCATGTTTTTTGTTTCCTTTAGGTTTCATTGAAATATGACCTCTATACTCAGTACATCCTATACACTGGAAATTTTACCAAAGGACATCAAGATAACTCAAGTTGTACACACATGCCTCTCATAAGCAAGACTTTTAGTCAATTCCCATCACTATATGTTCCCCCTCTTTAGGCAGTGCTTCTTGTTGCCATGTTGATCTCTGATCACTGATGACTCAAGAAGCACTATATTGCTAGACAGAGCACAATGATGTCCTTTACCACTGGGTCAACCATCATTGGGAGTAGCTAAGAGGTTCTTATATCTTTGAGGCATGGTTCCTATAAAAATTTTTGTAGAGAATATTTGATAAACAATATCAAATACACAGCACCCCAAATACTGCCAGAAATGATCCCTGAACACAGAGGCAGGATTAAGCCTGAACACAGGCCAGGAGTAATCCCAGAACACTGCTGGGTGTGGCCTTCAAGAAAAACAGAAACAAATGACCACAGATGTTTTTCTTATAAATGTTTATTTCCTCCATTATTATGAGGAAATAATCTGTGATATCATGGTTCCTCACAGTGTGAGTATACTTGAACACTTTATAAAAAAAGGTTTTAATATTCATTGATAATTCTCTGGATAAATCATTAGGTAAGGATAATTCAAATAGTGGCTTTCTGATTCTGTCATTATTCTTTATTTTTCACTGCCATTCTTCATTAAAGAGGAGCTCTCCCTCATCAGCTGCACATAAGTACACTTCCTCTTAAAAATTCATTATAGGCTTATTTCTTCTTCATGTTTGAGAATCACCACCAGTCTCTCATCTATAATAGAATTTGGAATGCATTTTCTGCAAAGAACCCAATGGCAAAAAATTTTTGGTGTTTCAGGCCAGATGGTCCCAGTAACAAATGACCAATTCTTCCATTGTGGCATGAAAATTATTATGAACAATTAATGTGGCTTGAAATAATACAGCTATTTAGAAGTAACATGAAAAAATAGTTTTGACCCTCAGGCTAGAATTTGCACCCTCTTCCTCTGTATTAGCTTATAATAATATAACTACTTTTGATACTTTTCATTTACTCGAGGATTTGTTTTCAAACACATCCACATCTATCATCCAGGATGAGTATTCTCACAATAGCCATATACCATGGAAGAACCAAGCATATTATTGTTATTAGGGAGATAAGATTCAAGAGTTCTAAAAAGGAATCTAGAACCCAGAGTTTGATGTTTGCATTTATTATTCTTTTTTATGTAAATGCAGATACTGACTCCAAACTTAAAATCGTGAGCAACAAATGCAATGTCGCCAAGAATGCTAAAAAACGTAAGGTTCAAAAAACTCTAACTGCCAAATTACACTTTCCCCAAAGAGTTGGTTATTGATTTGCAATAATAAAAATAAACCATCACAGAACAAACATTCTGAAGACTACAGCTATGCTTTCATACCCATGAAAAGAAAAACAAAATTTTACATGCTCTGAAACACAAAACCCAGAAGGAAATTAATGTCTGGGTTTAGTTTCTTAATAGAATGTAACAATAGAGGGTCAAACAGTTCTTCATCGTCATTAACTTTCCAACTGAATTTATAAAAATGCCAAAAGTCACAATTTTTCCTAATATTTTAGCAAGTGGTTATATAAATGCATATAAGCATGTTGATAACTTTAAAATATAAAATATAGTCTAAATATATATATACATATATATAATTGCTGTTAACTGCTGTTGTTTTTAAAACAAAATGA